>WBNP01004404.1:356511-388145 GCA_013401095.1 Passerina amoena | reverse complement strand
GAGGAGGCTGAGGGGAGATCTTAGAGTGCCTTCCAGTACCTGAAGGCCAGGGATGGACTTTTTACAAGTGCTTTGAACAGTCTTGTCTTTTCAGAAGAGTAACCCTCTCCTGCCTTTAGTATAGAAATTTCCAAACAATTCTGGAAGTTAGGAGAGCTCATAAATTCTGTCCCTCCCAAAAGTGTTGCAAAACACTTGGAAAATGTCAGGACCAGAACAAAGGAGGATTTCTATTTCACAGCCTCATGAAAGGTGCTGTACAATAGATTTACATCAGTATGCTGGCCAGCTCTTCCCTCATGCCGTGTGAAGTGTAGATCTTCTTGACAGGTACTTTGACTGCAGAAAAGTCCCTACCTGACCTCAAATCAGAGAGAAGCAATGGCCAATGGGTACCACGGGAAAAACTTATTTCTCTGTCTTCATTCCAGCCTCAGTGCCAGCTGTCTTCAAAGTCACTCCTGTATCCGCATCTGCAAAATAAAGAAGCCTCTAAAACACAAAAGGCTGAGTCCCTTGGTCCTTACTTTAATGTAGCTGGGGTTTTTGAGATGTTTCTAAATTAGATTTCTTTTTAAGATGTAGATTTTAAAAACATGGGTGAAAATTTCACAAAACAAATACCAGCTGCTTTAAAATTGAAGACATTTTATGACATGAGGATTTTCAAAAGTAATTATTTTCTTGGTAACAAGAGTAAGCACTAGTGAACGGTGCTATTTAATTATTATTCTTCTTTGTTACTACCCAGTATTTCTCATGTTTCCAATATGCATAAAACAGCTTCCTTCCTTGTCTCTGGAATCAGAGTACAGAGCAGGACAAAGTTGATCTCAGAGATATTCCTCCTCAATTCTTCCATATTTAGTTAACTTCCTCTTGTATTTAATTCCACCATTTCCTTTATGAAAATTTAATTAGACATCTAATCTTCCCATTTGACATCTGGTAGTGATGCTGCTACCTGAAGGCTTGGTGCTTTGCATTGTTTCTCAGGTCGGTTCACCAGAAGCCTTGATAGTGCTGCCCCTTCTCATGGGGAGGATAAACAAGGCTAAATCTAAATTTAAACCCTGGGAACCTTGAGTGGAGGGGGCAGGAGGTGATCCAGGCTCCCCAGCAAGAAAATCTGGCAGCAGTGACTTTCCAGGCAAGGCAGCTTAATGAATGTGTGTTCCCACTCAGCTCTGCATCCCACTCTTTAAAACCAGAATAACTCCTCAGACATATAATTCAAATACATTCATCTCTTTGATAAGAGAATTCTTTTCTTACAGTGATTCTAGGACTTACATAGCATGATGTTTCATCAAAAAGGGATACCAAAGCATGCATTTTAACAGTCTGAGCCTCTCCATTCACATTTACTCACATTTCATTCGATCAGTGTTTCTAATGTGTAATCCTACCCATGGTCTGTCTGTCAACCAAGATTTCACATATACTTTGCCTCCATTTCCTGTCTCACTTTATTTCTATTAAATTTCTTTAAAATTTTTCTGCTCTCCAATCCTCCCTTTATATATCATAAGAAACAAGAAGCACTTGCTCAATTTTCTCATTTCCATTGCCGATTCTTACAGTTACAGATAATTTTTCTGTGCTGCTTTGAATGGAGTTAAGAATAATAATTAAAAAAAAATCCCAAAAGTACATCTGAAAAAAAAAAAGGAGTTCAGTTTAGCAGAATGAAACAGCCAATAAACTTTCAAAATAGTTAAATAATTAGATTCTAGCAGAAAATCACAGAATTGTCACTGTTATAAATATTCAGAGGCTACGCAGACTGGGTATGAACATCCATCACAGATGATTTAGAAATAATGAAATGAAACAGCTCTGGACAGAAGATAGCCTAGGTAACAGAGCAGAGGATTCTCTAGCTCAACTGACATTTTTGTGACATTTTCGGGAAACTGAGCAACCCATTGTAGCTGGCAAAAAAAAAAAGTATGACCTACAAAGTTTTCCTGCAAACAGTAAATTTGTTTCTGTGTGACAACTAGCTTGGACATCATCCCTATTAATTTTGTCAGCAGCTCCTTTTTAGATTGAATGTGTGAACTCAGATTCTCTCCTCTCTTTTATTAGTCTAGGAAGAGATGAGCCTGTATCAACTGCTACTATCATGACAGTAATTCAGGACAATGTCTTTAAATTCCATATGCAATTTTATAGCCACATGAAACCTGCACTTAAAGGAGATTCACAATTTTTAGATTAACTTTCTTTCTCAATTATTATTTCTCAATGTGCTGCTTTCAGCCGAGGAAAATTCAAGAGTAATGTAAAACTTTATGGCATACACATTCAACCATCATTGATTAGTGCTAGGATTTAAAAAAGAAATATAATCTTTTGCAAAACAAGATAGCAGGATACTTCTGCAAACTTAATCTAATTTTAAATTTGTTCATCATTCACTCTTGATTGCAATTAGAGTCTACTTATTAAATACCATCTGTTTTCTAAGCATCAAGGAGTAACCTGAAAAGATTTCTCTGAAGGAAACAAACACACAAAAAGCCTCAATAAAACCTTGTTGACCAATAAGATAATTATTGAATATGCTAAAATGATGAAAATGCAATTAATAATAATTTTTTTCAAAAAACACATGAGCTTCCATATGCTTCTCCTTTATCTGCATTTACTTCTACACCAGGGAAATCTAGAGAAAATGTTGTGGAAAATATTTTTCCATCTAATTTCTTATTCATTAATTTTTTATTATTTTTAGTAAGCTTACTAATGATTTAATACTATTCTTCTTATTAGAATACATGGATATCCTGCTTATTATTTTTTGAATTATTTTCCATTTTCTGGAATCACCTCTGTAATGGCCCAAATAACTTATGTTTAGTTTTGATAAAACTGTCTTCTGAAAATGTAAATTATTGTGACCTGAAAACACTGAAGATGTGGAAACTCCATTATTTTCCCTGGAAATTTGTTTCCAGCGTGACTATTTTCATTAATTTGTGTCTGGGAAACTGATAACATACCATCTCTTATGCTGAAAGTCTTTTTCTAGGCAAAAATGAAATATAAAGCTGAGGATTTGGTGTATTATTGCTATATTGACAATCTAATCACAGAATTACTTCACATTTTCTGTGCACTTAGTATTACACATAAAAAACCATAAGAAATACCAAATAGCACAATAATATATTTAAAAGTACTGTACAAAAACCTCTTGGCACCTGCCACTTTACACTTCCACTGCCTCCCTGTGTCCCAAAGTATGGATTCGGTCTATGGAAGGGTGTGGTGAGATGGCAGCATCTGGAGTCTTCTGGTGAGAAACATGGTGTTGAAGTTAATGCTTTCATATCCCAGGGTGAGAAAGAAGATTTATTTCGTAGGTTTTTTTTTTTTTTTGGGTGATTATTTTCCTGCTTCTTTTTTTTTGCTTGGTATCACCATGATCTGCGATCTACAGCTCCCTGTAACATCCAATCTTAATTACATCCAAGCCATCCAACGTGGGGCATTTTTTACTTTTGTTAAGCACTTTATTTTTGTTTTCTTCATCCCCTGAAGCTAGCTTGTCCCAGCTCCAGCTCTGTAATTCCTTCTCTGGTCATTCCTTGTTGGATGGGCACCTACAGCTGTGTGTTCCCTGGCTCCCAACCACCCTGTGCCTTGCACCCCTTTGCGTTGCATCCTGCGCCTCCCCTTCTGAGACCTCTCAGACCAAGCATGGACCCCTCTGCCCTGAATCATTAAGTTAGAGATTTCCACAGCTTTGTAAAATGTTCTATTCTTCAAGGAATAATTATATTCCCTTGGCTTCTTGGAGCAGAGTTTTTGTTTGGGGTAAGCATGCACCGCTCTAATTCAACTGCAGCTGTGAAGATTCACACAGTCCGTGTGCCTGACATGGGAGAAGGCCTTTGAAGGAATATTAAGTCTGGTTTTCTTATGGTTATTTTCTAAATTTTTCCTCTATATTTGCTTTTATTTATATGAACAGGAAGTCTTAATATCAATTTTGCATCTAAAATGTTTAGTTATACCTTCTCCTTTACTTTGTGACCCTTATTCTACCTGATAGTATTTTCAGTTTACTGTGGGAACAGTTAGAATTGTCTGAATTTGTATGCTTCTCTACAGTTCTAAAAGTTGCTGAAAGGAAGCCTTTTGTATGATTCTCCTCAAATATCTATCCAGGCACTAGTTGAATGAGTGCTTAAAAAGGGCTTGAGTTAGCAAAAATTTAATCAAGAAAGAAAGAAAAGAGCAATCCTATATATTTAAGAAGCCAAGAAAAATCCAAGTTTTAGAAATTATTGCATTTGCTAGGCAGAAAACCTGAACTCCTACTATTTCTGGCTGTTGAATTCTTATCCTCCTGGCCTTACCTGTATATTTCCCAAAGGCTCAGTGCTACACTATTTATAAGCAGATTGTGGTCCCCTTCTGTGGGCAAATTATGTGATAACTCTGCTGATGCACAAAGAATAGACATGTTTTATTTTCATTTTTTGTAGCTGTAGTTTAATGAAAGAACCTATTATTTTCTATTTAGAGAAATTAACATTTCCCTATTAACGGCAGTCATGTTTCCATGTCAATCTGACACTAGTGCCAGGAAATAGATTTATCAAAACTGTCAGGGTAGGTTTGTGTGATAAGACATTATCAGAAAAGAAGTAATCACTTTTAATTAACTTCATATTTCAACTATTTAAGTGTGTAAGTATTTAAATTATCTGCTACATTAATTGCTTTAAAAATTTATCTATATTGGAGCTTTCTGAAACTGTAATCTAGGCAGGATGGCACAAGAGCAAAGAAAAGGAGGAATGAGGGCATCATCTATAGAAAAAGATAACAAAACACGGTCAGGATTTTGCTGATTAGGAAGCCCACAGAGAGAACAGGTGAATGCAAGAGTTACTTGAAAGCCTAGTCACATCCTAAAGCAGGAATAAAATCATTGTATCTCTTGTTTCAGAGACACAGAAGTGCTAGACTGCAGTTTCACCACAGATCTAGCTACAAGGCTCTTTCTTCAAAGACCTGGCAGAGCATTTCCTTCCAGCAGAATCTAATTGCAGTTTAATGATGTCAGTAGTTGCTCGATGCTATCCTTCACAAAACAAAACAAAAAAACCCCACCAACACTTTCCTGTCTCCTGCAAGAGGTGTGGAGCTGGAAAATGCACCAAGGAAACCCAACAAACCTAGAAATATAGCATCAACTCTGAAGCACTTTCTGAATTATAAGGGCCAATCAATAAAATGGACTTATACATCTTTGTCTGATTCCAGTCAGCTGTTTGGTAATGGGAGAACCTCTGTCACACAGACCTGGCACTGATGACAATGGAGGCTGTACCTTGATTATGGGACAGAGGCTGAATTTTGTTTTGAATTCTCTGCTTTTACACCCCAAAGAACAACTCAAACTTCAGAAATTAAAAAAAAAAAAATCAAAAGCAACCACATTAGCAAAATACTGCAACATCTGAGGCCATGAAGTAAAGAACATCAATGGATTTATTACCATTCTTCAATAATTTAAAAATGTGAATGGCTTTGCTATCCCACCTGCATTTAGGTAAAGTACATTGCCCAAGAACGTTTGCTTTTTGATTGTAAAGGTGTGTAAATGTGTATGTGGCTGTGCATGAGTGTGAGAGCAGGGCAGGGTGAGGGCACAGGAGCAGAAGAGAAACAGTTGGGGTTTAGAAAACTCAAATTTTAATGCAAATTCTCAAGATTGAGCTGCCCTGAACATTTCAGATTTTTTAGCTTGACACAAGATTTTTGCAACCTGCTCATGCAACATCATTGTACTTGCATTTAGAAGAGTTTTTTGACAATAAAGAATTATTTTATTTGAAGTTCATTTCTAAAATAATTTATTGCCGTGCTCTTTCACAGCATTACTAATAGCACGCCTTGCTTAAATACCCTGATGATTAGGGTTGAGAACTGACTGTCAGGAAGAAAAACAACTGTGAAAAATATCCCAATGAAAGGATATGACATAATTTTGACCCTGAATGCAAATGCTAAGAGTAGCAGGGACACATATGTGAAATCAATAAGCAAGGGCAATCTGTGCTGTCAGTTTCATCAGTGAGTCATGTCTTGTGCTGAATTCATTGAGAATACATGAGAGATGTATTTTAAAAGTGAGAGAAAGATAGCAGGCAGTGCATATGCACTTTATTTTTGCAGTGCAACCTGCTTATTAAATGAATATGGTCACGCTAAAACAGGGAAGTGAAGTCAAGAACATGAGGAGCCGTTTTTGTGGGAATTAAAAATTTAATAGTAGTGATGTAGAATAACCTAGGTCACTTTTCTCAATATACACTTGCTTTTCTTTCAAGTTCTGAATATTCACTTCCAGGATGAAGTTTTAGTGAAGCATAACCTTGCGTCCTGAAATACACAACAACATTTCAATCTCCAGAATTTCACAGCCAGAAGTGGCCTTTTGATCCTGGGAACAATATCTGAGGCACCAGAAATGGCTTATGCATTTTAGCGGTCACTTATGAGTGAATGAGGGTGAGGAACAGGGTTTAGAATTTTTCTGAAGAAATGTCAAAAACATTCCCACTGGACTGACTCCGAGATATGAAAATTTTTATCAAGTCCTGAGTGTTCCCAGTAGAATAAAAATCAGCTGGCTTTTTTTTTAACCTGGCCAAAAGAAAGAATATTCTTTTAGATATTGTATTTTTAAAATTATAAACTATTGTTTAATAATTTAGTGAACACTGCTCTAAATTCAAGCAAAGGTCAAGCACTTGGTCTACAAAGTGCACTTCAGTCCTTATTACATTCAGGTTTGTAAAAGACATTTTTAGCAAACTTTTGTACCATACTGAAATAGACAGCTGTGAACTAGTTAAAGAAGGAAATTTTTTTAGAAACTTCATGGGAAAAAAGGGTTCTCTGGGCTTTGTACTTAGCCTGTCTCTTCAACCTGGTTCCATTTCTTAGACAACATGACTTAAGGTACAGCCTGGTTTGCTAAAACTACTAAAGTCTTGCCCTTCTAAACTGAAACACTGGGGATTTTGAAAGTTAATTTACCTGGAGACTCATGTTTTCCTCCATCTGCCTCACAAGCCTTAGAAATCATACCTGCACCTCTGTTTTCCCTAGTGAACTTTGCTATACAACAGCCAGGCACTCTGCAAACTGTCTGGCTTGCACCTGGATTCCCCCCTTCTTTATTGTCATGTTATGATTTGCCCCTCATTTTCACAGTGAGTCAGATCAAGAATGTCTCCTTTTCCTTTTCTAGTGTTTTACCATAGGAAGACAAAAAAAAAAAAAAAAAGGAATGACTTCTTGAAGCCATCTGGTGTCAAGTAAAAGATGGAAATAGAAAACCCATAGGAACTGGAAATGTTTCATTTAATTCATGTGAAATGGAGGTTTTTACAATGAAATTAATAGAAGAATAGGGGTATAAAAACCCTGTAGAAAGCAGTAATAATTCAACAGAGTACAATAATACAATAGTATTCTCAAACAGATATATAAGTGAAATTTCTTCAAGCCTTTTGTGTCATTTACATGATATAAAAGTTATATCAAAACTGACTTTTAAGACTTGAATCTGAATCATTAAATACACAGTGTCTTTTTTTTTAAATCAAACACCAGCTGTATCATTTATTTAGTTTGTCTTATTCCCTTTTCCCTTCATTAGCTGTTTTTGGCATGGAGTTCAGCCATTCTATCGAAAAAAAGTTCATAAATATTTTCCATTGATGTATTAGTGTATAGTAGCCAAAATACAAAGCTTTTAATCTGTACTGTGCCTCCAGTATTAAAATTAGCTTTAAAGTACTTGTGATGAGAGGCAAATTTCCTAATTTTATACTAGTACTGATAGTACTGATCTTATTAATACAAAAAATTTGGATGCTACATGAAATGCAATAATATTGTCCTGTATTTATTGGCACAGATAATTATTTGGGCTTTTGTTCAACATACCAAATAAAACCAACTATGTATCTTTTATTCACACAAAGAACAGATTATATATGGAAACTCAGCATAGATAATAAGCAAATAAAACTCCATAGACAATAAATACCAGTGCTCCCCAGCTGATATTTGTTGTCCTATTTTTAAAATTCCATTTTAAGGGCAGTTAATAGTGGCTATAGCTGACAGATATTAGAGTTGGCACTGGAGTTACCACCAGCAGGTGTTGGAGCCGTAGCATCAGCAGTGAAAAAAACCTAGCAGAAAATGACCACACAAGCCAAGATCACTCATGGGAAATGGATTACCTCTGAAAACCTGGATCTCTGTCATATGAGAATGGCTGGTTTTAGCTGTGCAAGTTGTATTATACAGCTGTATGCACACAACATTTTAATTTTATTTATAGTGTTTATATCTTCCTACCAATATGTAATTTGGAAATATTGTCACGTCTTAGTCATAAATTCTGTTTTAAACTCCCTTCATTTTATAGTAAATAATAGCATATTTGGGTGTTTTTCAGAAAAAGAGTCTTTTCAAGAGCCTTCTCAATTTTTTCTCATAAAAACCAAAGCTTTTAAAAAATTGAAGATTTATATAATTTTGTGCTGGAAAATATATGCAAAAGACAGGGACCTTTTTTTATTTCCATTCACTTCTGGAGGCTGTTTCCCCGCCCTGTTATTTCTAACATAGTACAAAGAGTGAAATAACTTTCATGATTTCTTTTAGCACCTGCAGCTAACCTTTGGGACACATGGCACCATTCCAGATGCAGCTCTCCACACCAGAATCAAAGAAATAGTAAAAGAAACTACTATGCAGCATTGAACTAAAACCATTTCTTTCTCCACCCTCCCATTCTTCAGCATCTCACCTGTCTTAAGATTTTTAAAAAGGGGTGGATTTGTTTTTTAACATTAATATCAGCCTTTTTAATTTTTACATGGGAGGGGAAATGACTCCAATTAGACTTCACCTTTAAATTAGTCTTTAAAAAGTACAGTACTGATGCTTTTAAATGGCTGAGACATTTAAAAAAAATCCAAAGATTTTATGTTTATTTGCAGCAGCTATAAAATCTTTGCTGTTCAAAGTCTGTATGATTTATTCCTCTCATGTGGGCTGCAAAGAAGACCAAGAGCTGAACCCTAGGAGAAAAATACAAAAGACATGGAAAAATATAATTTTTAAGAGTATCTACATTGCTAAATGACTTGGAAACTTTTGAGTATTTTATTAGATTTGCAGTTTTGTTGTATTTATTAAATCAATAGCACAAATATGAACTCCTTTCTGAGATGAAGAAAAGAGGAAAGCACATTTCAATGTAATAGTAATATGGGTTTAAATTCTATTGCAATTTTTCTCTGTGGCTTTCTCTGGTAGCCAGCCTGCAACAGACCATTAGCAAGCATATTTTGTTGAGTTTCTAAGCAATTTTTCAATAACAGAACTGTACCTTTCTTTGGGATGATGCAGATAAAGTAATCAGAGGCCTTAAAATGGATGAATCCTTAGGGAATGGAGTTTATTATCCAAATCATATTGAGTCTATTACTGAAATACAGCAACTTTTTCTGATGGAAATAATATAAAATACACCAGTAGAGTGCTCAGAATTCAAAAGTAGTCGCTTAAAAGTGACTTAGATTTTTAAAACCTGTCAGTAGTTACGAACCTTAGCTCAATCTATATGTAAAAGATGCCTTGCTTTTAGTCTACAAGTATTTATATATTAAAAAACCCAAATGGGTGGATTTTTCCCCTAGCAGGTAAAAGCAAAATAATACCAGAAAGTAGATACAAAAATAACAAGAGCAATTCAGTTACTCCAGCAGGTACCAAAGAAGAGACTTTCCATGTTAAGCATTCAAAGCAAGACTAGATGCCTTCCAGAAAGTTCCATAGCACAGAGACCTGAGCAACAGACAGGCTTTAGGGCCAACTCCTTCAACCCTTTTTTCTATACTAACCTATCAGACTTAAAAAAAAGTAATAAAGAAGTGACAAAACCTTTATGCTAGTCAGGCAATTCTATATCCATATTCACAACATGAATTTAACCTTGATCAACCCCATTTAATCATTGCTTCCTTTTTGTGGTATTTTTTCTTTTTCTCTTTACTCAGTTCCAAAAAGCTGCCTATTTCCCTTATTCTTCCATAAGACAAATAATAAAATGGACAAAAGATAAACATTGAAAAAGAACAAATTGCACAGCACTGGCAAAATGTTCTCCTTAGGAAAAATTCCCACTGATTGCAAGAGACAAGAAATTTCAGTTGGAGCTTTGCCTGAAGAAATAACTGAGAATTAAACCCAAATAAAATAATCACATAATACAAGTTCTCACAAGTAGAGAAATTAAATTATCTTTCAATTCTCACATGGACAGAAAAGTTTTTGTCCAACTGCTGGGAAATAAGAGCTTTGCCATTGATTTTCAATGAAGCTGAGATTTCACCTCAGGGCATTTTTTCTCATATACTATTTATTATGTCTTTGCTCTAACACAACACATAAAGATCAGCTAATGCTTGCAGAATAATGAATAATCATGTATTCCAAGACCAGACATTACCATCCATTCTAGGCTTGAATAAAAACTTGAATGCAGTTTTTATTTCTAGAGGAATTGTGACATTTTGAAGAGGGAGGAAAACCCAATAAGCTAAACCAAACCAAAACACCCAGCTGAACTGAGGCTTTGAAATTAAAGAGAATAAATATTGACTGTCAAATCCTCTCCAGGAAAAAGAAATCACTGCATACAGTCTGCTGCTGTCTCTGTCATTTCCTAAGCATTCCATTTGAAAGAGAATAAAAAATGCATCTAGTTGACAAATTATGAGCTAAATTAATTCAAATAGTTTAATGGAGTATAGTATCCATCTCATGCAAAAGAAAATTATGGAGCTTTAGGAACATGTCAAAATTGATGACTTACAGTGTTAAAATAAATTGTCATAGACATCAGGGTTTATTATGGAAGTAGCAAGTCAGCACTTCCTCGCTGCATGTCAGAATTCTGTCCAAAACTGATACTTCTGTTCAGCAAAAATAACTGGAAGAAGGCAGCAAAGCTGAAAATTTTTGGGGAAAATACTTCTGGACTCTTAGAGGAAAGCCATTTCCGACCCACAGATGGCTGAAAAGCTGCAAGTAAGGTCTTAAACTGTAAGTAGAGAACAGCTGCAAACTTCTACCTATAAGCTGAAAATATTTTAAGATCTGCAGATGTGTCCTCGGAAACTAGGTTTCCATAACAACAGCTTTTGGTGTCATGATTTTGAGACTGTCTGTGCCTCTTTCTTTTATTTCTGTAGCTGTTCACTTGGGGCTGCCAGTATCATACTGTTATTTTGTCCAGCACTAAATTCTTGTATATTTGCACAACTAGGGTATTATTGGTGATTTTAGGAAATGAAAATCACAGTCTTTAATGGACCTTAAAGCTTTGGTACAGTTACACAAGAAGCAGGATCCTGTCTCAGTGTTTTACAGATTAATGAAGTTGGAACGCTCCAGCGCCACTGAGATATTGCAGTAGCATAAATATTTATATGCTTAAAATATCAAGCAATCAGGAACTAAATATAGAATCCAGAAAACAAAGGGTTTTTTTTTCCTAGGGTTATTACTCAAATCAATCCCAAGAACTTGGTTACTAAGGAAAGAGATTTGAAATACAGAATTGAGATATCTAAGAAAAAAATTCTAAATTGTTCTGTGCACTAATGAAAAAGTAAACCAGACTCAGACCTTTCTTTTGGCAAAACAGGTCTGAGCAGTTGTAAGCATTTTCCTTTTGAATACCATCTCTAGCAGGCACAGACCTTCTAATGTTTTAAGGAGAAAAAATCAGGTCTTTGGAATTGCTCTTTCATAGCAATACATGACCCCACATGAGAGTAGAATGCCAGCATCTCTACCAGATAACAGCAATTCCCTTGTGCTTCTCAGGGCAAAGGATGCCTGGGCCAAAGTACAATTGTTAATTGATAATTTTATTTCAATTTGGAGGATTTAGTATTCTCTGTCTGCCTTTTTTGCCAGGCTTGCTGTTAAATGTGTTCCAGTGTAGTTAGCTGACTAAACCTTCAACTGTGTTCTTCAACAGTTTTTTCTTCTTTAACATGGACTTCATTAATTACTCCTTTTTATTTTATTTCCTATTTTCTCCTTATTGTTCCCTCTTCTGCTTTTATATTCCTCTTCTCCTAGTAACAGGTGATTTTGCAAATGTTTATTCCTCTCCTATTACTTTTTTCCTCTTTTAGCCTTAGGAGTTAACTATTATGCCATCTTGTCTTCATACAAATCCCTCTCATTTTCTATTTCCTTATACTATTTAATGCCTCTCTTCAAACCCAAGATAAATAACTAAATTAAAAACAATATTTTTTTCAAAGTAGGTGCACTAAGCTACATCAGAAGAATATTATTTGGGACTATTTTCTGCTGTGTGTCTATGACTGAACTGAAAGAGGGAACTGATCACCAGAGCAAACATAGAGAACAACTTGACCAGAGCTCTTACATAGAGAAAAACAGCTTAGAAGTGAAGGAAATGCAATCAATTTACAGGGTAGTTATATTTCTTGAAAAATGTATCAATTCATCTCAAAGAATAATTTTTTTTTTTTTTAAGTAAGAGCTCTCTGTGATTTCTCCCAGCCATGGAATATTAGATGAACTTCAGACTAGAAAAGCTACAGTTACCCAAGTACAATGATTGCATGCTCTATAAAATTGCTCTCAGGCTAAATGTATTTGAGGGGAAAAATCTTTATATTCAAGCAGGAAGAATTACAAAAGAAAACAAGAACTGGATTTTAATAGAAAATTGCCTTCAAGCCTGTTTGTCACTTCATTTAATTCTCTCTTGGGGGCCCATAGAGACTAACACTTCTATTTGATGCAAGACTTAAGAACAAAGCATAACAAAACTAAACAGAAAGAAAGCAATTTTGTCAGTCTTGAGCTGAGGGTAATGAAAAGGAAACAGATTCAATGAAATGGGGAGCAGTTATGGGTGTGAGATGAAGTTTAACCATTCCTGCCATTTTTCCATTTCTAACACTCTACTACTCAAATGCAAATACTTTGCTTTTGTTTGAGCACACACTGAAGAGAAAATATGAGCATCAAAAACAGTGGGAAATTCAAGATAGTTTAAACAGAAGCGGATCATGTAGTATTTCAAATTCTTGGGAGACTTTCTCACTCCAAGGTTTTCTCTTTCTGAATCTCCATACCCATCCTGGAAAATGCCAACTGATGTATCATGGATGCCATTAAACAGTACTTTGAAAAGAAATGAGAAACCAGGGATCGTTCTACATATTTCCTTTGCTTTGGGAGGCCTGTTTTGTGTTTGAATGTAAGGGAAGAAATAACCCAAGATGGTTTCTTTTTTCTTTTTTGTTTTATAAAGATTTTAGGTGAAAAATCTCATTATTGAACTATGGAAGAGCATTTAAAACTCTGAGTGTCACTTGTTAGAATAGTGAGATCTGAGAACTGAATTAGGAATGAAATAGAAGGGACTTGGGCAAAGTTGCTTTCCTGAGGAACCCTGTTTCCACACTGGGGTGTACCTGGAAACTCAACATAATTCCTTTTCTCCATGAATGAAAGTAAAAGTTTTTTGGGATGTCTGATGATAACGAGTAGAGAAGAACCAAGGACAAGTATATTTTTATGATTTGGACAGCTACCTAAGATAGAAATTTAGATGAAAAGAACTCAATTTAGTCAAAGTTATTGTTCTTGCTTGTTTTCAGTCAGTCATCCAGAGGTAAAAGTACCCTGCTTTCCCTTGTCAATACTTTGGCTGAAACAGTTCATAGAGAGATTCAAACTTAACACTTTGCAAACTAAAGTTAATCTTTTTTTTTTTTTTTTCAAATATTAGGGATAATTTTAAGGAACTAATTAGATGACTTCTAATTTCTGTCCCATAGTGTTGACTTTAGTTTAGAAGGATATTACTTACAAATTTAAAAAAACTTTCTTAATAAAGCCTGCAGAGAGTGAAAAGTCTTCTAGGATAAAAGGAGAGCTATCTTCAGAAGTCCTAGGTGGCAGTTTGCAAATGTGCAATTAAAATTCTGGCTCTTCCCTAATTATGGAACACTTAAGTTAAATGGTGTTAATAGATATATAATGATGGCTTTTTAAGCCTATAGTTACTTATAATCTAAAGTGATTCCTACTTCAGTTTTAAAAGCTTCCATTAAATGCCTATTATGATCTTTATGTAATTTAGCAAGACATTTAATGAGTGTTTTATAAAACTAAACAACAATTACTACCAAAGACAAATGTTAAGCATACAGATTAACATGCTATTAATGTGAATTAGTTTTTTCAGATTAAATAGTGAAACTTTTACTTAAAATTTATTGGGATGAATGTAGATAAAAATGTTATACAAAATCAGGAAATTTTAAGGATGCTTAAAAGGACAAGAAATTGTTTAATGCAATTTTTTATTTGGTTATCTATTGAAAGGTTGATCAAGCTGTAGAAAACTTATAAAGAAACCTCTATTAAAATGTGTTTTTTTCTGAAACTAATTCTGTTCTATTGATGAATGTGATCCTTAACTTTGAATCTCTTGGATATTTCCGTATAATTATAAAATTTGAGTTACTGACATTTCACTACATTTTATCATAAATTTGAACATTCTCAAGGCTACATAAGTATTTTAAAGGTAATAGAAATGTCCAGGTAGAGGGTACTTATACCACTTCATCAGAATTAATATGGATCATGTCAATAATTAAAGATTATAGAAATGAAAAAGCAGCACATGATATACAGAACACAATTTAAGTTTCAGTCCTGTGCCATGTATGTTGTTGTCTCTTCTCTTCCTGCCCATATATTAGTTCCAGAAAATAATTTGATATTTTTAGATGCTTAAAAATATCTCACATATATAGAACCTAGATGTATCTAGGTATCTAGATATATCAGATATTTTTAAATATTTAAGTATCTAGATATATCTAGAACCAGGATGTTTGATTTAAAAAGTCAGTAAAACTTAAACTGGTGGAAAAAAACACTTGATCAAGAAAATTTTTCTTGGGAAACATATTTTTCAGTGAAATCAACTAAGTCAGCATATCTACTACATCATCCATGGGACATATGTTAAACCAACTTATTTTTACAACATTAACTTAGATACTTTCTTAATAATGCAAGTATTGTATTTGATTTTTTTGATGTTTACTTGCTTGATTGATATTACAGGTGAATTGTTTTGCTTCTAAAGATTCTGAAAATGCAACTATCTTCATTAATGGAAAACTTGAACATGCTTAAATTTATCATGAGATAAACATTAAGTTTAACAAATCCTGGTTTTACCACTTTGATTTTTTTTTTTAATAATAGAGCATGAGAAAAGCCAGAAAAAACATTAGCATTTCTCATTATCACTAAGCACACCCATTAACCTTCTGTTTTAGTTAAGGAAAAAGCCCTTCCAAAACTCTGAATTCTATTTCAGACTTTACCTTATGTCTTGGAGAAAGTTCTTTCAATACCCACCCTGAGTTGTGAGAATCTGATGTGTCTGTCATGGTTTTGCAACCAAAACCACTACAATAACAAAGGAAGACAGAGCTGATACTTCATACCTTGTAAGAAGTTTTGACATATATATTTTAAAATAATATGGCCACAAAGCAGGGATGGATGATACTGACTCATCTAGTGACAGATCAAATACCTTGGATCTAGATTTATGTTTGGTTCATGTCATAACCAGAGTTGTGAGAGAACTAGGTCTGATGGCTTGACTTTGAAAGTTTGCTCTCATCTTTGGAGACAACGTGGGGGAGAAAAAAATAATGATATAGAAATTATATTGAGAATAAAGAGCATTTATGTGATTGAGGGAGAAAACTGTGATGGAGAACCTGGGAGTGACAGATAAAAATAATAAACATTGATGGTAAAAAAATGATAAATTGGGCACTGAAATATTACATCACGATACAAAAAATTATCAAATCAAACCTAATATATCATTGGACAGCATCCATCATATCATTAATTAAACAAACAATGCTAAAGAAAAAATACATTTTTGTTAAAAAAATGATTTTTCTTAAAGGATTAAGAAAAGATCAGATCATATCCTTACAATAGAATGAAGTTTTGCCTTGTTTACAAATTTGGGGTTTGTTCTATTTTTTTTTTTTTTCAATTGAAGACTCTGGGATATTTTTTTCCTTCAAGAATTAAAAACATTGAGGACCTTGAACCAATTGACAGAACATATTTTTTGAGCCTTCTAATGCCAGTAAATTAGCTTAGACACAATTTACACCAAGGAATATTTTATCTGTCTGCTCTCTTCCAATGGGTAACTTAGTAATCGTATTTTTTTAGCTAAGAAAATCTAAATTGGTATGGAGAACTGTAAAAACAAGATGCATTTTCACACTTAAAACTAGTTTAAACAATAAAGTACTTAATTATGAGGATGCCCACAGTTCCTAATAAGGGTGTTCAGACAGAATAATTAAGAAATTTTGGCCCATGAGGAATGTGGATGACCTGGTTTCCAGGACAGACAATCAATGTGCCCTTAATATGGTTGACAGTTTCTGAAGGAAGCCTTCAGGGCAATATCCTATCACTTGGTTTTATTTTAAGCATTAGATTTTCCATTCCTCCACATATTCTCAGGAGCAGGAAGGAAGGCAAAGGCTGATTCAGTGCTGACCTCTCTTCTAGTTCCCACAACATCCTTAGCACCTCTTGACTCTAATGTCAGTTTAACATTGGCACTTCTGTGAAAAGAACTCTTGCTTGATGTGGAATATATTTTGAGTTGTTCTGGGAAGAAATATAATATGTCTCCTGGCTAACAATTTCTATGCCAAGGACATTATAGTTGGACATTTAAAGAATTTCTCCAATTCCATCATTTTGGTACTAATGAAAAAGTGTATGGTTGCATCCTCTTGCATGTTTTTTTTAAATTTTTTTAAAGGGGTAATTAGTGAATTAGTGAGCATGATTACTGTGGGTAATTGTTCTTTCTTTCGAGAGAAATACATAAATAAATAAATGTACGTAGAGAAATGCTTTTTTTGGATAAATGTTTATTCATTCATGAACTATATAAATCTGAAATGGAATGCTGAAATGGATCAGCTGAAGCACCTGCAGTGCAAATCCTACTTTGTGATGAAGCATGTCCAACAAACCCCAGTAGAAGATAAATTATATTTGCAGAAAAAGGAAAGAATCAATACTTAGCAGACTGTGCAAACCTTATAATTACAGTTAATTTCTTCAAAATTATTAACTAATGAAAAATAAATCTCTATATTACCTTTAAGTGAAATTAGTCTTCAAAGGAATAATAAACTGAATAAATATTGTTCATTTGCAAACCAGCATTTCTGAAGCTATTGGCCTCACCCATTAAGCATGTCACTCATCAAAATCTTCTGATTGAGCTTCATTTAATTTCATTTTATAGAGCATTTTGATTTCATCAGCATATTTTCAGGACTACGCATTTTTCAGCATTAAAAACATATTCCCTGCAAAAACTAGAAGATATTGTATGAAACTGCTGCATGCAGTTATTAAGAGTGGTTATTATTGACTTGAAATAAACTCTGACTATAGCTAACACAATGTTTTTGACCCCTTAAGTACAGGGAATCTCTATTTATTTATTAAGAGAAATTTAATATCGCACTGCTTATGATTAAAAAAATATTTTTATAAGAAAATTTTACCATGTAATGAAATTTAATGAAATGTAGAAATGTAAACAATATTATTATTGAGTTCATTATGATAAATAAAATTTACATGGATGGGCTACATAGGCTTTTATCTGCAGTGAGAACCTGGTTTGGCTTAAAGGTTTTTGAATAAAATATTAGGATCTGTTTCAATGGAATTTATAAAATATTATGTAATTTTAACATAAATATGAAGAAGCAAATGAAATTAGAACACAAGTTTACCAGGCATTTCCTGACTTTACTAAACTGTTTCTTTTGGCTGCCTTTGGCAAAGAAATTGATGGAAAGCATCAGAACCCGCGCTAGAATCCAGATTTTCCATATCAGCTGTTCACAGCTTTTTCTAATCGAGGCATGGATTATTAACACAGTTGTCTACAGGAAAGCAAGACCAAACTCAAGCAGGAACATTAATGACTGATGCAACCCAAATTCCCCTTCATTTTTGTCTCTCTCATGCTTGGATGACTGTTACTTTTCTTTCCACAAATCCTGTGCCTGTGTGCTCTCTTTTCCAAGGCAGAGGCATCTCACAGCTGGGAGAGCACCTGGCAAATGTCCTGAGGGACTGAGATGAGTAGAATGGAACTGCTTTCACCTTAGTGCCAGTAAAAACCTTCATTCTGGAAACCCTGGATCTTCTTTTGAGGCCTTCAGTGTTATGATACACTAATCTTTCCAATCTGGGCATTTATCTGATGTTAATTCCAACTGAAGAGAATGGTGAACTGGGAATATTTCTCAAAATAATGGAGCCTGCATTTGTACTGCTTCAAATTCCTTCCAAGCCATCAAGGAGCCTCCCAGTCTGTGTTTCCTGTGACATCCCTGTGTTTGGCAGGATTCCTCCCTTCTGTCATACCCCAGAGGGAGTTTCTCAGAAAAAAACAACCCAAAAATACTGATGGATAAATAGGAGCATGAGAAAACCTCTATAGTATTGATTTTAGGTGACCATATGTGCTAATGGCCAAATAGATGTCACCACAACAGCTGTCTCATGGACACCTGGAACAGTTTCCCTGTCCTTGCACCTGAAAATGTTTCTCACTCAAACACATGGAGGTGTCAGTACCCCTGGTAAGGGGAGAAAGAGCAATAGAACTAAAACAGATCCATAATGCTTCAAGCCCTTTGCTAGGTTTTACAACCAGCTGTAAAGGGGTCAATATATAATTCCACACAATCTACTGATTCTTTTGATTTTCTACTTCAAATTCCTGGATTACCATAAAAAGATTTAAATATTTTTACTGAGATATTAAAATTTCTTTTCAACTTATTTCAAAAGCAGACTAATTTTAAGGTAGATACACCTTGGTAGCATAGGCAAAGTAAAAAAAAATAAAACAAAACCAAAAAACCCACAGTTTTGAACTTTGACAGTAGAGAAGAATAAAGATATTCACCAAAAAGATGTTATGCTGTCATGTACTTCATGTTTTGGGAGCTGTCTGCTTTGAAGTGTGACACAGAAAGGGGTTACTGTGAACCAAGAGGAGACGCATCCAAATGTCCTGAGTCATCATCTTCCCTAAAACCTGTGTGAAGTATCTTAAACTCCTCTTGTCTGGCAAGGAACTAATTTCTGAGTGTGTTTATGTTTAAAAGTCCATTTATATGTTGCAAGAATGAATATATGAATCATTTTACCACTGGAAGAGGTGGTGACCCCAGTGAAAAAATAAGCATAGTCTCTGCTTTAAGGTCAGAACAGAAACAAGGGTCTGCTTTATATCCAGGGGGCCTGGGGGTATAACTCCTAGATAAGGAAGCCCTGAATTTGTAATGCATTAACTATCAATATGTTTATTATATACAATTAAGGTGTTAAAAATTGTTAGATCTATTGACAGCATAATGAGGGCTTAAAGCTGAAGAGGCTTTCTCATTTATTTTATATCCTGAGCTTGAGAAAAAACACAGCTTTTGTTCTATGTCTCAAAAGTATATCTTTCAGCTTCTTCATTTGCAAAAGTACCACATTTCTAAGGAGATCCTACCTATACAATTTATTTTTTTTAAGGAAAGTGATATAAGAAGTTAGATTTGTTTTAGAGGTATTGAGATATTGGCATCAACAAAAGCTTGCAACAGGCAAAACCACCTGATCATCTTGGGCACTGATAGGAGAAAAGGAATGATGAGTCACTGCAACAGAAAGCAATAAGTTCAATAGAATAAAATACCTTATTTATGAAATAAATAAATTTTGCACATGTCTCTCTCACTTGCATGATGCTGTAGAAACAACCAGCTTTCAAGCTTTCCTTGACAGCAGGATAGATTTGAACTCTTTCTAATATCAATATCAATTAAATTATATATTTAGCATTTTTAACTGCAGCAATTTGAAACAACCCACACAGAGTATGTTTCTGGGTCAAGAGTGACAAGATTAATTAGCAAAGAACTCAGATAGCTTCTTTCATGTCAAAAGATATAATTAAGATGGCACAGAACAATATAATTTATCCCTTGATATATACCAAATTATTCTAATCTGCATAATTTAAATATAACATTAGGCACTATCTCGTGCTGCTAATAATAGGAGATTGTAGCTGGTATTACCTATTCATGTATTTTCATTAAAGGCTTATTTATAATTTATAGTTTCCTTGGCTTGGGAAAATATTTATTATATGAAAAATGTATTGTGGCCTTGCAGTTAACAGGTTGATTGCATTAGAAGCTTTCAAAAGTGGCTAAAAAGGCATTTGTCTTAAACAATACACCTACTGAAATAAAACACAGTTTATTTTTTCTTCTTTTTTTTTTTTTTTTCATTTAGTGAGCTATTCCTTCTTTGTACAAAGTTAACTACAATAACAGAACTTTTGCTCTACTCAGCATTAGTCAGAAGAACCCATCTCAATAATTTCATTGAATCTGTGGTTTGAAAGCAGAGCCTGAAAATGACTGAAGCTTCCCAGAGGAATGGAATGAAGCACCCAAGTAGATACAGTTCCCCCCTCCCATAATTTGCTATTCCTGCCCTTATAAAACACAGGAAATACACTGAAGGCAGAACCACATATCAGACAGCAATTACAGTGCTATGTGAGATTTTCACAGCACAGATTCCCCAAGAGGAAATTTAACCATCTTTAAGGAACTTTTGGCTGCATGGAATTTAAATTAAAGATTGAAAGTGCTTCTCAAGAGCAGCACACGTGCCAGGTAAAGAGGCATGTGCTTTTATCAGTGCTGATTCCAGGAATTCTAATGCTCTAAAGTTCATCTCCAGCAGTGATTAGGCTTTATGCAACATAAGGCAGTGCTCCCAAGCTGACATGGCTGTGGAGCAGGAATTGTACCTCTCACGATCCAATTCCTCAGCACTTTCTAAATTTACTCACTCTTGCAGGTGTAATGGCCATGTTTAAGGACTGTGAAGTTAGCAAGCCTCTCTCTCTCAGGATCACTAAGCTCCTAATGTGTCTTGTAGAGTGGATTTACAGGTACATTTTCTCCCTTTGAAATTTTAGACTTTTGTCCCTGTTAACTATGGCAAGACAGATGTAGATGAGAAAGTACCCAGGGTGAAAAATCCCAGATTTGGGACAGCCAGACTTCAGAGGAATCTTTAGTACTGCATTAAGCTGCTAAAGAAGACAAGAGATCTTTATCAATGAGAAACACTTGTTAAGCATATTGACTATGATTGTACCTGAACACAATTTTCTTTAAAGGCACTTCAAGCTAGTCAGAAAATCCTTTCACTTATTTTGAACAATAATACCCAAGTAACCCAGGGATATGGTTAAGCTTTTTTTGGGCAAGTCATAAGCCTTCTTATTAAAGATATGTCATTGCATGGCCAATGTCACTCCCTCAAGCATTTCTTCAAATCACTACCTTTTATTCCCTGCCAGCCTGGCTGATCAGATAGCCTGCATATCAGTCCTGACTTCACTTCCATTAGAAGATAACAGTGCATGCCAGTGCAATCCTTCAGCAATCTCTTTTGCAACAAACCTCTCAATGTAAACAAGTCACACAAACCTCTCAATGTAAACAAGTCACAAGGTTATTTTGACAAATCATGAACCACACAGAAATGGTGTACCCACTCTTTTGCGGGGATGAAGTGAGATTTCTTCCCAAATGTCCATTCCTACGTGTAGTAAAAGATATATTTGCACATATGTAAAGTACAAAAAAATTCTTTTCTCAAGATCCTCTCGGCCAATGTTTTTAAAACACATTTTTACTAGAGGCTGTATGGAGGAAATAAAGACACAACCATGTTTTTTTATTAAGCTGAGCAAAATACTACTTTGAGCAAGCCATTAAACTATCAACTTGATACTTTGTTTTCTTTTTTAAGCTCTCTAGTAACTGCCTAATTGCTTTAGGAAAAGAATTCCAGCAAAAATTACATACTATACTGAGGTTATATTAAATATTCAATATTTATTTGAGATGTATCATAATACAGAAGTGATCTGCATGAATAAAACATTTTTTCCTTTAAGCAGAGTTTAGTAAAATAAAGAGCTATGTGTTTAAAAACCTAGAGAGCTCTAACTTCATAGATAGGTTTTTTCTTATATATAGAAGTTTTCTTCACTTAAAAAGTGAACACAATGAAGTTAGAAAGAGCTCAGTTTGGAAGAAGAATCTCTTTGAAAACAAAAAGTTCTAAAGAGATTTGGAAAATGGACTTTATACAGTGAATGCAACAAATACAGACATAGTCTTGTTTCTCATTTTTTGCCAACATCACAATTCTTGAGCCTCCAACATAAGCCCCCTTCAGCTCAGCATGTGCTCCAGGCACAGAGTGAACAGATGAATGCCAAACTGATTAAAGGCCAAGCCCCCAAATGGCACTGGCCACCACGAGCAATCTCACAGAAAGAGCTCGGTGGGAGTACACAGAAAAGCAGGTATTTATTATTTCCAGAGCACTGAGAGCCCCCAGCTGAGAACAAGATGAGCAGTTACTCAGCAGAGAGATAAAAAAGATCCCCAGGACAGTGGCTGTCACAAGAAAAGCACACAGACAGAAGATACCTGCACTTCAGTATGGCACAAAATGTAATGCTGTCCATATTGCCCCGTGCCAGTCTCATTTCCTATCTGTCCTTAGGAAGAGCTTACAAGTGTTTCTAGATCTTTGATAAATAGTCTTAGATAAGTGGGATTGGGCAGGGCTGAGGCAAACAGTTCAAACAAAGAATGATAAGGTTTTTGCAGAAGTTGTTTAGTTGGAAACTATTTTACATCCATAATTGCATAGCTCCCAGCTCTGAAAAGACATCAAGGAAAAAGTGAAGGAATTTGGCTGTACAGCTCTTTGAATGCTTTCTGCTTCAATCATGCCTTGTTTCTGACTGTGAGGAAGAACAAAAATGGGACAGATCTGTTTCATGAGCTGCCACTATAAATTCTATGCCAGCATTCTATCAGTCCGACACCTCTACTCAATTTTTGAAGTCTGGCACTTTCCTGCAGCTTTCTCACATCATCATCTTTTAAACATTTGACATTTGACCCTTCCCAGCTCCTCACCAATTTCCTTACAACACACTGACACACAGAAATGGAAGGATGAGAAATACTATCAAGTTTACATTACTAAAATGAAGACAAACTTTTTCTAACTAATTAGTGGTGGGAAGATATAAAGTCTCATTAAGTTTGTTTTATCAGCAAAGAAAAAAAGGTGTGAAGGGGAAAGTCAAAAGGTGGCAACAGAATGTACCTGGTCAGAAGTTATTAGCACAGTGTGCGTACTTCTCACACTGAGAGAAATGATTGCATGATGGGGACAACACAACACAAGAGAGACCTGGACACAGGGACAGCCAACAGAAAACCCTCAAAAAATATAAGATTTTTTCTAATTGTATTAAGGAACAGAGGGATCAGTTGTAGTTATTAGAATGATGGTAAAAAACCAACTCTATTACCTCAAAAAACACTCAAAACCCGTTTCACCTCCATATGCTTTTTAGCACCAAGACTCTAATACAATTACTTGGGTAAGCTTGCTTGTTTCTTACATGGCATCACGACTGAAATTTACTAGAGAAGTTTCTCACTTTTTCTTCTTGCACCAAAGATGCAGAAAAAGCAAGTGAGTTATGGAAGAAGCATGGGCAGTTTGTGTATAATTCTGGCAGCTCTGTAATTTTTTGTCCATGTTCCCTGTTAGCACTAAGTACTGCTCCTCATGAGAGCCCTGAGGGAATCTGTGATGCAGCTTTCTGCCACCCAGTCAGAAAAAAGAATGCGGAATATTCCTGTAGTGCTTTTGGTAGCTGTGGCCAGGTTGGCCAGCAGCAGCAGGAGGCTGCCCCAGCAGCCACCTGCAGCTTTCAAACCATAAAGCAGCAGTGCTGGAGGTTGACTGGTCCTTAACATTCTCGTGAATTTGCTCAGCAGCTTTTCTTGCATGTCTGGGAATTCCTGTGTCCCTCTCCCCTGGCATGGGAATGGCCTAGGGAACAACCCTCCTGTGCAGGCTGGTGTTACAGACACATTTTCTGAAAAATCCTTTCATTAGGAACTTTTCTCCTGAGAAGCTGGGAAGCTTCAGCTTCTCCATGTTTTGCTGCTTTGGAATGTGATTTGGAGAATTGTTTACCCAGCCTATGAAATGTTTTTACTTGATGACCAATGACAGCCACCTATGTCAAGGCTGTGAGCAGTCACAAGATTTTTATCATTCCATTCCTTTATTTTGCTAGCCTTCTGATGAAATCCTTTCTTCTATTCTTTAGTGTAGTTTTAATATATAATTTTCTTTTAATATAATATATATAATAAAATAATAAATCAGCCTTCTGAAACATGGAGTCAAGATTCTCATGTCTTCCCTTGTTCTGGGACCCCTGCAAACACCACCACAGGCTGGTGGCCACAGGTTTTTGGGTTTTGTTGTTTGTTCTTATTTCTGTTGAGAAGATAAGAGAGCATGCCTCAAGTGATGTCATTTAACACCTGCAATACAGTGAAACATGACACATCTGGCCACGTACCAAATTGTGTACAACATTTCAAGTATTTACAGAGGCAGATGATTTATAGGTGTACTTTTGAAAAGCAAGAAATACAAATATTGCTTCTTGATATGTTTTATACAAATGATGATGTGATAGTTACTCACACATTTATTCTCACAAAATAAAATGGAAAGTCCTTACATTTTGCTCAAAATAAGTCAGTTGGCTTTCTACTTTCTGAAATAAATTGAATCGTAGTATTTTAAACTAAAATACAAATTGCAACCTCTGACAGCTAATATCTATTTTGCAGATAATATATGCTTTGGTTAAACAGATAATCCATTAAAATGCATGTTCTGGCTGAACTTCATTTGCAGCTCCCTGTTGTCATTTTTGCTGAATTTACCCAATGTCTTTCATAATTCACACACAAAAAAAAATCCCCCAGTGAACTGGTGTTTCTCCCACTTTCTGCCTCCTTCTAGTAGTTAAATATTTTGCAGAGATTCTGCCTCAAGCCGACTTTTTTCTCAAGGTTTACAGGTGATTAGCTTTGAATCTTGTGCTCCCATGGTACTTAAAATCTGATTTTTCCAATGTGGAATGAAAGAAAACTGTCTATAAATTAAATACAAGCTTTACTGCCTTGAGACCCAATTAGGTATTAGCAAGTACAACACAGACCCAGTCAATAGGACACAGAAAAGAGATGGTTTGCATCACTAGTTAATCAATATACATGATTCCACAATATCCACTGGCAGGAAAAGCAACATAACACCATTTATGTTAGATATTCTCTGGGATTAGTCAAGTACATTATCTTGCTTTTTAAAGGTAAAGACTTCCCCTTTCCCCTTTCCTTGAGCATGCAAAGCACTGTTTGTTTTCTGTAAAAGAGAGAGAAAAATACATGGCACGATTAATGGTCAGTCACTGCAGATCATGTTTAAGAGAACAGCAAATTTCCAGAGGACTAAACAGCATTTATTCAGACTATTCCTTTCGGAATAAATACCTCTGATCCTTATTTGCTGTGGTAGAGCAGCTATAAAAATAAAATAAAAAAAACAAAAAAACCAAACCACATGATTAGGTCTGATGCTCTGCTGATGTATGGCAGGCTGAAGGAAAGTTAATGGTATAGTTAGCCCGAGCCTGGCTGCCTTTCTTTTCTCATTTTCTGAGCTGCAGCGTGGCGTAGCCTTTAGCCAGCACAGCAACTCCCGACTGAGAATGCATTAAACTGAGCAGATGAATGGCAGCATTTTAAAGCTAAGCTGATATCCTGGACATGCTGGTGGGTTTTAAAGAGTCCACATCAGATAAAAAGGACTACTGGACACTTGAGAGTTGACATATTCTTCTAAAGAGAGGGGGTGCTGAGAATTCAATTGGGCCATAGAGAATATTCTAAAAAAAAAAAAAAAATAAATAAAAGGATCAAAAAGGGAAAATGTAGTTTTTATATCACCCAAAAAGATAAAGAACAGAGATATACAAAATCAAGCCACTCAAAAAATATACTCAACTGGAAAGACACTTGAAATAGTTGTAAGGAGCAGCTTAATACTGGAATAATTAATTCATTACAAACTTTCCTCAATTAAAAACTAGTGCCCTTTACATCTTAGAGATGCAAAGGCAAATTAAACTTCAGTCCTTTATTAGTAAAATTAGTGTGTTGCAGGCTCACTAAATTGAGGAAAGCTAACTCAAATTTCACTTTCATATCTCATGCACACACTTTTATCGCAGACTCAGAGGACAGGAAGTGTTTATATTAATTGATTGCAAGGTAGCAAATATAGTTAACGCTGTGCTTTCATGTTGAAATTTCTAAGCTAAAGAAATTATAGTTAACACGTGCTTTCATGTTGCAATTTCTAAGCTAAAGAAAAACAGAGCTACGTTCCAGCCAGGTATTTCATCAAACAACCCTTTTCCCTCGATTCAATGTGTCTGAACATTCTTTTATGGAATTAACTTAAACTAGATATTTAATGAAAGTTTTGCAAAAGGCACAGCTAAGGTTAAATACAGTGACTGTTATTTAACTGTTCCTGCTTTAGTGAAAAAAATTGAGGTGTTCAGAAAAATGATGTGGGCTTGAGTTTAGTGCTTGAGCCAGCTGCTGCAGGCACACACACACATTTGGAAAGATATCAAGCTGACATGAATGGCATTATTCTACATTTTATTTGGGGGCACAAGCCTTAGACTGGATAACCCAGTTGTAAAATTAAACATATCAAAGAGTTCTGCAATATAGAAAACACCAGAATCAACTAAGTCTTCCTATTGCAAGATGCATTCCCAAGGGCAAAAGTGCTTCTAGCCAGTGTCTGGTAGAAAGAAAGAAAGAAACCCAGATTGAAGTGTTTTCTGTATCCATAGGAATTCTGTAGCTCCACATGCCTCAGGTAAAAAACCCAGACCTCTCATGACTAGCAGCTCTGACTACTATATCTTATGGATGTATTTTTTATTCTTTTCCACAGTTCTTAGTTTACAGTTAAGTTCCTCTGGGCTCAGAGGACAAAGAAGGCTGAGAGCATGCGGTGCCCAGGAATGCTGCTTTTCAGCTGCAGCCTTAGGAAGATGGATAACTTCCTGTGAGACATGGCACCACAAGTCCATTCACAGCACATTAGAGGATGGAATCTCTCATGCAGAAGGTTCTAGTGCTCTGCTTGTATAGAAAAAGGTTTCTAAAGTTCACATGGACCCTTTGCTTTCCATTCTACAGCACTGTTAATACACTCCACCTCTAGACTTAGGAGCCCATTATTGGACTACTATCAGTATTAAGAGATCTGAAACACAGCTGCTGCATAGTGCATGTGCTTTTATCACTGTTCATATCATGGGAAAGGAAGAGAAAAAATATATAAAATCCCTTAACAGATGTGATAGAAATTTTTCTTGATTTTATCTTATCTCTTTAATAAAAGTGATTGCTAAACCAGATTATAATGTTAGACAGCATCAGCACAGCAGATCCAGACTCAAGAAATGGAATCTCTTGGAAATGCTGGGACATCTTTGAGTTGTTATTAGCTGGGTAACCCAACTGCTGAAAAGTCATGGTCCCCAAATACTCATTAATAGATACTTTCAAGGACTTTTGCTTCAGTACAGAAGCAGAATTATGTAGAGATTTTTCTTCTCATAAAGTCAGAATTTTTAATGTAATTTTCAGAATACTACCCTAAAGTTCTTGAAAACATTCTGACATATGACATATGACCCTGAAAATTTCAATGGAATTTAAACTTTTTGTCTTTGTCCTTATCCCTATTTTCTTTAACTCTTTAAGTCCTTTCATTTTTCTATTCCATTATCTTAGCAGATTATTCCAAAATGCTTTTAAAGTTTTGTTTAAATAATGAATTTTGTTTCTTGATGTATTTACGCTCTCCATTAAACCAAAAAATCAATAAAACCTTCTGTAAAATAAAGCATATTCCAATAAAGCAGCAGCAGAAGTGTATTTCAACCCTGCCTTATTTACCCTGCCTTATACTTTGCTTGGCTGAAGGTGTGGCTAAGAGGTCTATAAGCAGAGTTCCAAAATCCAGAAGACAAGTATCAGAAAATATACCAGTAAGGCTCTTATAGTAGCCCACATATCTATTATCATTGTAGGGACAAACATAGTTACATATAAGATTCAATGGCTGCATGAGTTAAAGAATAAAAAAATAAACGGGGAAGAAAAAAAGCCATAACAACTCCAGAAAAGTTCAGTCAGAACTGTGAGGAAATGATAAAAAAAAAAAATCAGTGAGGTAAGAAAATCATTAATGGCAGCCTTAAATATACAGGACTCTAAGTTCTTTTTCTAAGAATTCCAAATTAATTGCAATTGCTTTTCCATTGAGTGATGACCTTTGTTGTGTTTGTTTTTGCAGCTGGTGGGATTTTGGGGTTGTGTGATATTCTAAATTTTTTTCTTGATGTTTATTATAATGCAAACATTTTTGTGGTTGTGTTCATTTTTTTATAATGTGCCATAAATGCTATGATTCAGGCATATACCACATACATATTATCATATTTCTTTCCTGATCTAGAAGAAACTACTTTTGTCCTCTTTTAAGAGTCTTGAGTTTTTTCCAAGATATTAAGAAATTGTGCCATCAATCACCTCTGTTTTCACAGAAATTTTTGTTATTTCTTTCAACCATCAAAAAAGCCATATTGAGGTGAAAAGCAGCTTTCAAATAAATGTTGTACACTTAGAAGTTTATAAAAAAAATTTCAGACATTTAATTATAAATTCAAAAGAAGTTAGAATGTATTCTTTGCAGTTATTTTCAATGCAATTTCTCCAATAAATGCAAAATGTGAAAGTTCACATTTCCAAAAGAAATTTAATAGTTAATAAAAAATACCTTATTGTAAGTATCTGCTTTATCCAAATACATACATTCATACTTGAATTTTATCTCTGATAAAAAAATTACTGAACGTCATCTTCGTGAGAAATATAACAGCAACTTCTGAATGAAATTTCAACACCAGGATTCACTTCAGATCTTCATGTTCTCAATGAGACTATGCCAACCATACTTTTTTTATAGTACAATTCCTTGTGTATAGGATACTAAAGAGTGAGGAAAAAATAATTAAATTATCCTCTTATTCTACAAAAAAAAAATATTCAGAAACAAAAATGGAAGAAATTATACTTCTAACATTGAAAATGGTTGAAGAATTTACAGCAATGAATAGCCAAGAAAGACATATTTCTGCCTCTTAGATATTAAAACAAGTTGATCATTATAGTTTTAGTAGTTGAACAAGGACACATTTATTTAAATTTCATAAAGATTAGTTATTTTGACACCAGGATTTCACTTTGCAATCTAATCTATTATCTCACCATGTTCCCACATATCAGATACTACTACATTTGGTGCCGACAAAGGGAGGTTGTATTTTAAGTATCCCCACTCCACCAAAGTACATATTCTTTCCAAGTATTTGAATGTCAAACTCTGGCTCCTGCATGGCAGTTTTGCCCTTGAAATCAAATCCTCTCAGGAGTGCACACCAGAGGAAACCCTTGTGGCTCACGGGGCTGTGCGTTTGTTCAGCTCCAGAACAGCTCCATAAAGACAGTTCTCCACCTCAGTACTCATGCAATGTACTGTTCCCCAAAATTGCTTTTCTCTGGGAGCACAGATGGGCAGACAAATCCATTTGTTCTTTAGAGCCTCCACTCTGCCCAGGTTTATCAGGCATAGGCTCACCCATGCAGTTCCCAGACCTGCATATATCATAGTAGATATATTTTAGTGCAGGGACTGCCTGCTCTCACACCCTGCTGGCTGGAGCTCTTGTGCTGCAGCTGCATCGAATACCAAGTGTGTCACAAGGATTGCTCAGGCAGCTCTGTGTAGCAGCAGCTCCTGGAGCTTTCAACAATTATATACAAACTGATACAGCACATCAATTAAGAAGTCTCTTTCCTATATTCTGTAGACCTTATTCCTTTACTTACAAAACAAGAGAAAAAGAAAAAGAAGAACAAGAAAAAGAACAAGAAAAAGGAAAAGAAAAAGAAAAAGAAAAAGAAAAAGAAAAAGAAAAAAGCCATTATTTGAGACTTCACAAGGCGAAGTTGTCTTAAAGACTTAGGGCAGAGTTTCTCAGTCATCCACAACTCTTACTGAAATGTCACGGAGTTCCTGAATGCAACACAGAGAAGTTCTGCGTTATGGATTGTTGAGGTCAAAATGAGTACCATTTCCTATAGACATTTTTTTTTTCTTAGATATATTCATATGTACATTTAGAGCAAACCTTGGGCTATGTTAAAAAAAAGAAATCTAACATTTTAAGATCTTCAGCAGCTGTTATGATTAGATAGTTTTTCTGATCTATTGCTACATTTAGACCAGGATGGTTTATTACCTTCCACCTTTCACTGACAGTTGGTATATTGAAATTTTTTTTTCCATTTCCTTATTACATGCATCAGCTTAAATGATGCAACTGTTGAACTGAAGAGCTGAGATTTTTCTTATAATATGATTTCTTGAGACTGTACAATGTTGATATTAATAACAGTATGATGAAATTATACAGCATGCTGCTCGTTGTATAGAGCAATGACAGAAGCTGTGGTGGTCATGTCAAATTTCTTTACTTGGGAAGGGGAAGAAGCTATAACCTCCTCACTTAACTGTTCTACACCAAGGTAGAATCTGATCTAGCAGAATATGACCCAAAATAACAGTGTTACAGTTTATTTTGAAAGGGCATAGTCAGGATGAATCTAAAAATACATATTCTCTTACATATTTAAGATCCCTCAGCAGCTTAGAGCAACTAAAAACTGAAAAGTATAAAAAGCTGTCACTTAAAAAATAAGATGTATGCACACAATCTGTGAGCTTAGACAATTTTTCTATGATTCCAAAAAGTCTATATTCAGATCCACTCCATTCCATGGAATGAATCACTTTTTTCCTTCGATTTTTGAGATAGTTTCTGATAGCACTCAATTTTATCTGCGTTCGTCATTCCACTAATTCAGCAATAATTTCTTTTATTACCACGTGTCCTTAAGTGGCTTTTAATTAACAACATTGACCATTTGTCTCAAATTCACTCAAAGCTCTCCACAGGTGCATGAAAGGGAAAGTGTATCTAAGCATCCAAATCGGGACCATTTCCTAGTTTCTTATTCACACTAATTCTTCTATAATGAAAAAAAAACCTAAAACCACTTAGCTGGTAATTCTTGGAAATATTTAATAGAATACACCATTTTTCATTGAGAAATACAGGAACTGTTGAACTTAAGACTAAGGAAAACACTGCAATGTTGAACACAGGGATGGATAAGAGATAGGAAGTCCTTTATATTTTTATATCCATATAAAATATT
>WBNP01004404.1:332361-356111 GCA_013401095.1 Passerina amoena | reverse complement strand
ACAAGTGAATGTTTCTAATTCTTTCTAAATGGAACTGGTCTTTTTTTGGACTACTAAGAGCAAAACACTGCAGAGTGCACTCCAGTCACATGGGACAGATGTCTGTCAATAACATCTCTGGAGAGAATTTTCCTCTGTATCCCATAATCAATTATTTCACTACCCTTTGTTTTCAGAGTTCAGCTCTCATCCAGTGGGTAACTTGGCACCATCTATTGCCTTAAACTTGCTCCTGCACGAATAGGTAGTTGTGGTGCCAAGCAACAAGAAATAATTAAAACCAAAATCCCAGTAAGCAGCAGAGTTCATCAGTAACAGTGTTAAGAGGCAGTGATAGTCCTGTTCTGGTTTGCAGGCAGAAGTACTGATTGTAGCCTAAAATCATAGGTAGATACAGACATATTTCTAGAGATGACCTTGTCCTCTCCTGTCTCTGAAACTATCACCACCCTGCTTGAGCTGCTTGCTGAAACCAAATCCAACCTGGATTTCTCTGGATTTAAGGATATCATAAGAAGGACAATAACTACAAACTGCCGCTCTGAAATGTGAATTATTTTCATGACTGTCATGCTTTAACCCCAGCTGGCAATTAAGCACCCTAGAGGAACTGAATTTTTCCCCATGCTAGGAATCAGAGAGGTAAAAGTGAGAAAACTTGTGGGTTGACACAAAGACAGTTTAATGGGGAAAGCAAAACCCACAAGTGCAAACAAAGCAAAACAGGGAATTAATTCACTGCTTCCCATGGTTGGGCAGGTGTTCAGCCATCCCCAGGAGAGCAGGGCCCTATCACACATACTGGTGACTTGGGAAGACAAATGCTGTCACTCCAAATATTCCCCTCCTTATTCCCTCAACTTTATATGCCAAGCATGGTGGCATACATTATGGAATATCCCTTTGGACATTGAGCTCAGCTGTCCTGGCTGTGTCTCCTCCCAGCTCCGTGTGCACTGCCAGCTCACTCACTGGTGGGGCAGTCTCAGGGAGTCACTATGCAAGCTCTGCTCAGTGATCCCAACAACATCCCTGGAAATACTGGCAGTTTCCAGCACAAATCCAAAACACAGTCCCATGCAAACCAATGTGAAGAAAATGAGCTCTATCCAGTCAAAACCAGCATAATAAATTACTCAGAGTAGGCTATCTGTGGTTGTATTTGTCTGTAGCTCTTTGTTTTATTTTTGGCACATCTTAAATTCTTTTCTTACAAGAAATATATTACAATATATGTAAAAAAAAAAAGAATATCATTACCAGAATATTTACCATATTCTCTAACCATTTCCAGAAATCAAAGCCATCACAGTTGAACTAATTACATTCCAAGAAGAATTTAATCATACTCTTGAGCTTAGCTTTGCCACCATTTAAATGGAATTGGTACAGCAATAGAAAAAAGAGGAGAGAAAAAAATTAAGGCAGCTTGCTGAGTAGCCACAATATATTAATATGCTTTTTATTATGGACATAACTCCTTATGAAGTCCTTATCTACATTAGCAGATCCATGACTAAAGCGTGATGGAATGCAGATGATATAAATCTAAAAGAAAATTGAAATCTGTTTATAAATATCTATTATTTTTGTTTCCAGACTGTTTAATGCTTATTCATCCAGTAACTCATTAATTTAAAAAGAAACTATAATAAAGAAAAGTGACAAGATTTCACCCAAGTCCTTAAAAATACTGTTATTTTCTGGGAAGAATTTTGTTTTAAGGGAAGTTTTGCATATATTTTTTCTAGTTTCTGAGTTTCTCCTAATTGAGGTATTTCTGATTTCTAGTGCAAAAATGAATCCAAGAAGTATAAAACTCAGAGGCCTTGAACAGGACTGGATAAAACCTTGCAGGAAGAATATGAGGAAGTACTTAGTAGGTGAAATGCTTCATTTACTTAAAGGTAGAAGAATTCCCAAACCTCCTGATAATTCATCCTTGGATAATTGCATCTTCCTCTGCTATAAGACAGAATACACATTCCATATTCACTTCAATTGTCCATCTAGTTATTTACATACCACCAAAAATACATTTGTGTGGACATATAAAAAATAGTATATAAGGTATTAATATCAAGATCTCCTTATAATTTACCCCTTAAATTATAAGGAGATCAAGATCTCCTTATAATTTACCCCATGCCAACCAGCCATGGGTTCTTCAGGTGCCACCATTGCCCACCCTATCTGAGCTCAGCTCTGGGGATGCTGCAGGAGAAGGAGCTGGCAGGAGGAGACACAAAGTTCAGGAGGAGGAAAGTGTCAACACCATTATTTCCCCTGCTATTTTTACCTTGAGAACCGTCCTTGTCATCCTAATGAAAACATTAAAATGTTGCATGGACAAATCATTTTAACTTCCCTCTTCCTGATTTTGACCAGGAAAGATTGTGGTATCACCTTTAAAGATGAGGGAAACATTAAAAGAGTGATAAGAACATCAGAATAAAGGGGGAGGTACTGGGTATGACTTTTTTAATGTTATTTTTTTAACATATAATTGGTGAGGCTTTTGTACACTCATCATTCATTTTGGACTATTGGGGTTGTTACAGTTCATTGGAATAACAGTAAAATCTTTACCTACATTTCCTGTTGTGAATATCCCAGTTCAGTGTAACTAGAATTCTAAAAATTTTAAAAAAGTAGTTTTGTAGTTAGAAAACCTTGGGTTTTTTTCTTACACAGTGCAAACTGCAAGAATATTATCAATTAATGATGCCAAAGTGCTCTATGTTCAGAGATCCAGTGGAAGCTGGGCGTTGCCTACAGCACTGAAACTTTTGGGAGGATAGATGCTGTTTCTCTGTGAAGGACTTTGCTTTGGCCCATTAAAATAGGTGTGAGAAATATTGTCAGGAAAACAAAAATCAAAGCAGCATTCCAGCTACAATTCTGAACTTTGTGCTTTGATGCTGAAGAAATAAGGTTAGTGTTACCACAAATCAAAGGTACTTAATTAACTCCTGCTTTTTATGAGGTTGCTGAGGCAAATTTTACAATATAGTTTTAAAAGTCATTAGCTTTGTGACCTTAACATTAATGTGTCAATACACAATTCAAATTGCATTAGTGAGCTGGGTGAACCCTACTGTGGAAGTCTATCTTATCTCACCCCTTCCCCCCAAAGTCATTATAAAAGAACACATGAAGGCAAGTAGGCTTCATGCAAAAGTAAGTTTATCTCTGATTTATACCACACTTTTAATGCTTCCTTCATGTCATAAAAAAGCATTTGATACAAATTGGTTCAGGCTAGTGTTTGTGGAACATAACAGTACATCTAAAGAGGAGATAATGCAGCCATGGGGAATTACCTTTCATTTATGAGTGTAAACTCTTAAGAATAGAGCTACTATATTCAAGAGTTTCAAAGGAAATAATTTGATAGCAGTGTGCATTTTAATTGAAATATTCCCATAGAAGTACTAATTTCACAACTTAAATGACCTGCCAGCAGCACTGCAAGGAAAAAATAATTATAAGAAAAAATTATTATAATAATGATAGGCACACACCTGTTATTTTACACTGCCAGGCAACCAGTTTCATTAAAACAAAAGAAAAGCAGCACCAGTGGGAAAGAGATGCAAATAAACATGGTGTGCTGATGGCTTGAGGCTTGATGCATATGTAGGGTTAGAGCTCTTTATCATGGAAGGGAATGAGTAATTTGGCTAATGCATAGAGGATTTCAGTATTCTGTGTTCAACTGCTCATGTGCTTTGAATGCCTATGTGTCTAAAAATGTGATTCTTTTGAGCATTTTAGCCAGATCTTACAGTTTGGATGATAATTTTCCATTATTTTCAAAATTTACTCTAGCTTCAATACAAGAGCTTTCTGTTAAGATATGAATGTACAATGTTGGCAACTCAAAATCTTTCACCTCAATATCAGATTTAGAAAGGGCAAGAAGGCAATAATCAAAGGAATAGAAATATAGATATATATAAATATACATTGTGAAGTCTACCCTCATTTGTCCAGTCTGTAAATTGGGAAGGGATACATCATGTTCTGGTAAATTAGTTTGTCTTCTAATATGTTAGATTTGTTTTGGCAAGGCAGAGAACAATAAATACTTGTATTGAAGAGAGAGAGACAACATCATGCAGGGAGAACTGTTTTCATTTTGTGAGAATAAACACATGAACATATTTTGCTTGTCCTCACCCTATCGTAGACTATTTTTTCCCTAATTCTTTTAGCATGTCAATAATCTTTAAAGCTTTTAAAAAGTTGTTCTAGCATATAATTTTTGAAAAAAACCCAAAGTTTTTAAATACTACTGTGGTCAAGTGCTAAAACCAGTGCTGATGCCAATTGTAAAGAAATCAACACAGAGTCCAAGAACTAGAGCAGTGTAAATTACAGAAGATGAGACGTGTGATGTACTTTTATGGTCTTGAACTCTCATGACTATTCAGATATTAGGAGCCATTTCCTGATTAATAATTTCAATAAATGAAGGAAGGGAATACCAGATTATCAGAGAATAAATACAACCACAGGTTTTATATCAACATCTACTGGAGTCCTTTTCTAACCCTTCCTTTAAGAACTTCTTTCAATGAACATTAACTGAAGTTAATGATATGACTCCTAATATGATGGAAACAGGTAAAAATCACTTTGTATAATTTCAAATTTATAGAATAAAGGTGAAAGAGGTGAAGATTATAATAAAATAAATAATTATCCTCCACTGTTAAATATTCACAAGCATACCAGTTCTCTAGAGACCAATTCTTAAAAGTCTGTGTTCTGGGAAAACCAAACTCAAGAGAAGGTTTGATTAACTGATGTTAATTCCTGCCCATGGAAGGAACTGTGCTGTACACCACCCATGGATCAACCTGAAATGGTTCTCAATCACAAAATGACAGCTCTACAGCCACAGCTTCAGGACACTAATAAGATTTCATGTCTTCAGTTCTCACACTTATTACTTGATTTGCTAACCTGAAACCAACCACTTAAATTCTTGACTAAGCACTCAGCTCTTCTCAACACACTCCTCCTGAGCCTGGGTTTTTGTTTCTGGCTTAGTCAAGCTATTTTTTCCACCTTGCTTCTCTGACATCTGACATCTTATCATAGGAAAGTTTCCATGGCAGCCAGTATAAGGCACAATTGAGCCTTGCCATTATATTTGATGGGCTTTTTCTTTGGAGCTTCGATCCAGGCTGCAATATCATTTGTCAGGAAACTAACCAAGAGATCAAAAAGAGTTTTGGGCATTTGGAATAGATTTGTGCTTTAGCTGTCCTCCTCAATCAACAGGAAAAACTTTAAAAAACCCACCACCAAACAAATACCAAACAAAACAACCAAGCAAACAAACAAACTCTAAAACATATAGCAAACTAAGTGATTGCTATATACAGCTATAAAATCTTTATTTACAAACAACACACCAGAATATTGTATTTTTCTGGGGCTATGGGTGTTTAAGAAAAAAAGTTATTTCATCTGAAGTCTTGGAAGTTATAAACCTAAGATGCTAAGCCATCTTTACGAGTCTGTAGCTGACTAAGTGAAGAAAAAAAAAAAAAAAGAGGCAATACATCTGAAATACAATCCCTCTGCAAAGTACTGAAGGGAGGAAGGTATCTCCTGCTGTGATAAGTATCACCCTCCAATAAATACAAAACATAACTCCCCAAACAAAACCCCACAAACTGATTCTCTACCTTGACAAAATCTTCTTGTTCATTGATACAACAATTTGCTTAGAATAATGAAGTAAATGGCTAATAAACAATTTATTCTGCAAAAAGTATTTGATACCTGGAAGGTTTTGTGATCACATTAATGTACAGAATGCTGTACACATATCACTGGGCATTCATAAAAACAACCCTGAGGTTCTTTCCTCTCCCCTACATTAAAAAAGAAAGAAATCCTCCAACTCACTGCTTGATCACAAAAATGGGCAAGGCAGAGAAGATAGTTATGAAAGACTGGACTCCATAAAAAAAATGAAAACACTGGTATAAAAATGAGACTTACTTCCTCATCTGCCTGTATGTTTTTCCTCCTAGTCTCGCAAAAGCAGTTTGTCCACAAATTACCCTCAAGTTTATTACCCATACAAAGTTTTCTTATTGTTCATCTCAACAATTCATCTGCTGCATGACTATACCAAACTAAAATATAATTAGTGATGAGTCTTATGCCACAGGAATTAAATTTGCTCAAAAAACCTATTTCCCTGAAGCAAAAATCAGAGAACCAACCACGGAATTTTTAAGGTGGGAAGTGAGCCCTGGAACTCCTGCTCAAGCAGGGTATTCTAGAGTTTGCTACTCAGAATTGTATTCAGATGGCTTTTGAATATCTTCAGAGGAGGAGGCTCCACACCCTCTCCAGGCAATCTGTTCCAATGCTCTGTCACCCTCAAAATAAACTTCTTCCTCATTTTCAGATGGACATTTCCATGTTCCAGTTTTTACCCATTGCTTCTCATTCTCCGGCTGGGCACCACTGAGCAGGGCCTGGCTCCACCTCTTGGCACCTCCCTTCAGATACTTACAGACATTAAATACCCTCCCAGTCACCTTTTCTTGAGGCTCAACCATTCCTTTTAACTGAGTTGCTCCAGCCCCTTAATCATGCTCATAGTCTTCCACTGGACTTGATCCAGGATCTCCATGTCTCTCTTCTAGTGAGGAGCCCAGAACTGGACCCATATAAGGAGCTCCTATGGAATTAATCTGTGCACATTCTCTGCAAGCTACAGAGAATACACCGCTCTTCAAGGTTTGAACAAAAAAGGAAATTAAGCTGACACCATTGCCTTTAGCTTTTCCCCTTCTTTGAATACCAATAAGTACACTCCTAGAGTCTCATTATTCCCTTGGCAGGGCTTCCACTACCATTTACACATGAATAATTTCTTTTTTATAGACCCAATATTGTTTTGTTCAAAACACATTTATCATTACGGAATGTGATACAGTAGGAGCAAACTGCAAGCGCTTCTCATCAAAGCTGTCTGTGCAAAACAACTGCACATGAAAAACAGCCAGTATGTGAACCTGAAAAGGCTTGTTTTACAATTCACTGCAGTTGTCAGGGGCTTGTCCAGGATAAACTTACTTCCTCATGTGGTTGAGCTCCGAGTACACAGAGTATTATGAGGAAATACTGAAGGTTTGGGTTGAACTAATATCTGAAACTGAGATAAAATTACCCCTAATATAAGTTTGCTATAAGCAGCATTTAATAGATCTTATTAAGTAAGAGAAAAAAGATTTCTTTTACATAAATCAGAACTTTTGGGGTGGTTTATAAACAACTCCCCAGTTGCATACTTGCACTTTTGTGGAGGACACACACCCATCCATACTTCAGCACAACTTTTTGACAGGGCAGATCTAAACGTGGACACAACCTTTCAGATCAAAGTAAGCTCACTTACACTGGTGCAGGTCTCCCAAATGTCTAAAAGGAAAATGAATATGGCAGCAGTGTCCCTAAGGAACAGATACAGATATCCTGCATACATCCTTGTATGCAACACTATGTTCCCTGGTTGATGAAAGCAATTCTGAAAACACTGCAGAATGTTAGGCAAAGAGATTAACCACAGCCCCAGTGTGGTTGAAGCACTGGTAAAAATGTTGTATGAGCTAGAAGAGCCACTATTTTCCCTCATCTGGCCTCTGGCATGTGAGACCTCACAGGGAGCAGCATTCTACAGGAATCTCCTCAGCAGCTTGGACAAGAAGTGCGTGCTGCACGTGGCACTTCCAAGAGCAGAGCCGCAGGCTGTCACCATGATATTTTATGAAAAATCCCTTCACCAGGATTTCTCTCCTAAGAAGCTGAGAAGCCTCAGAAAAGAAATGTAAACAATAATTATTTTATTGCTTAGAATGTGGTCTGGAGGTTGCTTACCAACAGATGCATCTTTGATTGGTTCTGTGTGAATTGTTTTTACTTAATGACCAACCCCAGTCCAGCTGTGTCAGACTCTCTGGTCAGCCACGAGTTTTTATTATGCATTCCTGTCTAGCCTTCTGATGTATTCTTTCTTCTATTCTTTAGTATAGTTTTAATATATATTTTTGTTTTAATATAATATAATAATATAATGAATCAACCTTCTGAGAACATGGAGTCAAATTCTCATCTCTCACCTCATCCTGGGGACACAACAGGCTGCTCAGCCCACCCATCCTCACTTCCCCCCAGCACAGTTGGGCTGTTGTTCAAGTGCTGAACAAGGAGTGTGCCAAGAAATGTCCAGGCTCTGCTTGGTGGTGCCACACAAGAGGACAAGAGGCATTGGGAGAAATTGATGCACAGGAGGTTCCACCTGAGCATGAGGGAAAAGCTTCTTCACTGTGCACTGACAGAGTGACTGGAACAGGTTGTCCAGAGAGGGTGAGGAGTCTCCCTCAATGGAGATATTCCAGAACAGAAGCAGTCCTGTGCCATGTGCTCTGGGATGACCATGCTTGAGCAGGGACGTTGGACAAGATGACCCATGTTGTCCCTTCCAACCTGACCCACTCAGGGATTCTGTGAAATTATGATTATTCTTACATCAAGTTCTTTACATGCCAGCAAGACCTTTTCCCTCACTTTGCTTTGATTTCTTTATCAATTATCAACCAAAGTAGAATAATCAAAAGCAGTAGGAAGCATAAAAATTGCATAAGAAAGATAAAAAATAAAGAACTAGTAACAACCTCCATACACAAACATATGAAGCACTTTTTCTCAGACTGTACTTGTTCCAGAACTCTAAGTTCCTAGAAGACAACTACTTATTTTTTGAATTTCCTTGATTATCAGGAGTAACTAGTGGATGGACAAAGTGTTTTAAAGTTTTCAATTTCTTGGCATCAGGTGTTGGCAGTCACATCCAGAGCTGACATAACACTTCATATTGAGCTGTCATTTCTCCACAGGTGACCAAAGGTTTCAGCAGAGAGACACTAATCGTGATAAAGAAAACATAGCACACAGAAATCCCATCCAAAACCTGGTAATGCCGAGTGATGCTCTAGCCATACCCAGAAGAAGCAGTGTACATATTGGAGAGAAAGAACATGAACAATTTTGATCCAATGTCAAATGCATAAGGAAATCAGTCTTTGGGTCAGGCTCCTAACCTGACCAAAGAACAGAGTGCCCAGGACCACCAGTCTTTGCAAAATGTGGTGTGTATTAACCTTATGTGAATGGTGTGCATACAAAGAAAACTTGTAGTTTGGGCAGTGAAAACGAGAGAGTGTTGTCAGTTTTCATTAAGAGCATTTACTAAAACCCCATTTCCCATTATTTCGGTTTTCATTTCCCCCACATCTATCCATCTCGACCTGAAAATTGTTCAGTTCATGCAGCTGAAAGCTTTTCTTCCTAAACAGCCACTTCTGCAGTGTTCATACACACCAATGGATCTTCACAGACATCCTTTTGTTCAGTTCAAGCCTTTAATGAAACTTTCACAAGCAGGAACTCTCTGTCACAAAGGCTTTGTGAGGCAGCCATAGAGAAGAGAACACCCAGTTTTTGAATCTTGTAAGAGTTCAGATCTATTTAAAGTGGAGTGGGCAGGCAGAGCACCAGGTCCCTGGGGATGTTGGAATTCAGCTATTCAAGTGCTAGATAATTAGAATATCTCACTTCAAAAGCTCTGTAATGTATTCTCAATGCCATTGTAATATAACAGAGTAGTTAAAAACCAAATCCAATTGCAATCTTGCAAAACAAGATGAAAAATAACTCATAGAAATTCCATACAAAATCAGTTTGAAATTGATGTCACAGCGACTCCTCCCTTCCCATTAAGGCTAAAGCTGGGAAACTTCTATATCTTAATTCTGAGAAAAATTAAGTTACAGAACTTGAACACCTAAACAAGTTACTTTGGCACAGGCCTGTTTCAATGTAGAGGAATCAGGTCTGTAAATTTCTGACAAGTCTATAATAAAAATACCCTTATATCAAGTGCAGGGCTACAGCAGCTTTTTTTCATGTAAGGAAAGGATCAGAAGGGCAAGAAAGTCTGAGAAGCAGAACATCTTCCCATGCAGATATGATCATCCATAAACATTGTCAGCCATCTCAAAGAATTGATAACTCTGATATGTAGAAGCCAAGGTAATACCAACAGCTGAATAATCCTCCACTTTTTGTTAAGGAAAAACCAGCCCAAAATAGATACTTCCTGGGAGGAACAGGCAGTTGGTGTTAATCAAGAAAGACCAAGAAACAAAACAAGAAACTTAACAAATGAAGAAAGATATAACAAAAAAAAACGTGGATTAAAACAGTTTTGTGGGTTTTATCACCCATGTAAAGGCTATGTAAAATCTTACGTGTGCAAGAAATAAAGAATTGCCCACCAGTAAAAAGAGAACATAAAGACTGGAGGTGCTGGGCATCCACAGAAAAGCATTCCTGCTTTAAGCTTGATATTTTCATAATCACCATCTGTAGCCCTCTGTTGACAGTAAATTGGATGCAGAAAATCTGCATAAATGATCTTTCAAATAACAGAACAGACCCACTTTCTGGTGAAAAAGTAAAATTTTGTTAGAGCTTCCTCCTCCATTCCTTCATCCACTGAGGAGTATTTTCTGATAAAAAATATGAGATATCAAAAGCTTACAATCCAATATCTTAAAAAAATTACTAACATTAAAGCATTATAAAAAGGAAAACAACATAAAAAAAAATAGAATTACAATCTCCAAGTAAAATCTAAGATCTTATACCTATATTTTGGTTTCTCATTTTGTTGAGAAAACCAGGGTATTTTGTTCTTAATTCAGCCCATGTAGAATAAAATATATACACATATATGGACACATATATGGACCCATATTTCCATAACTCCTGGGCCAGACTGGAAATGAGACCTTTGATTTCATCCAGAGTGAACATTTATTTCTGGGTGTTCTGTAAAAGACTTCTCAATGCATAATTTTAGCAAAGTAAGTATGGAAATTCAGTCACAACAGCTGCATTTCCTGATGCAAATTTGTGTACATTGTGCTAATTACTTATTAGCAGGGGTTGAAGTGCTGTGAGACAAATCCCAATTTGTCTGCCCTTTATCAGCCCCTTGTTCAACAAAGCCATTTTTCCTGTGAGGCTACAAATCCACTCGTCATTTTGGTCGAATTGCAAAGAAGGGAATCAACAGTTTAAAATCCAGTTTGAGGCTAGTCCTTTAATAATGTATGACAAGATTAGTATAGAAAGAGGTTTTGAAGGCCAGACCAGTGATGGAAACCACAGCTGGGCGACTTGTGGAAGTGGGTAGGACGCAAGGTTTGCACGCAAGCTCAACTCCCCCAGCTCTCTACCAACAAAGACTTACCCAGGCAACCCACACCAGAGCTTCACCTGAAACTAGAAGGATAGGAAGGATATCCAATGGTCCTCATTAATTTTATTCCACTTATGGTTTTGAATCATTTGCCAAGCCGCTTGGCCACTTGGCTGAAGATTCACAGGCAGTGCATACAGGAGACAAGTTGACTATTTTAATTCTGTTCATCTTTTCTGTTAAAATGGTGGTATGATGTGATGACTCAAAGACTAATTGGAACCTGTGGAATCTTCACTGATGTGCTTTTATTTTTTTTTCAAATTAAAAGGATTATGTAATGCATTTAGGTATTCTAAGATGATTAAGTGAAGAAATGGCCTATGTTGCACAATATTTCATCATGCTGAGACAGATCTTAATGCAAATAATTTAAAAGCTCAACAAGAAATAACATTTAAAAAAAATACATTAATTCCTCCCAGAGAGGTAATGGGGGTGGTTGGGGTAAGTCACTATGCTTTGATTACCCATGAAATTGAATATTCTTTTTTGTTGTTTTATTAGTTTTAAAACTTTCCATTGAAGATAGAAATTCTAATAGACACCTCTTTCTTGTGAGAAAATTTACTGTAAGGGCTCTTTTTAAATCCAGAATTATGACAATACCAACCAAACACTGCAGTGTTAGAAAATATTTCAGCTATCTGATGGAATGAACCAGTACCACATTGCCTTAATTTCCTAGAAATCACAGTTCTGAACTGCAATTATATTAAGTGGCCAGATTAATTAAATTACTTAGGAATTATAAACACACTAAACTGTTTATTAGATTAGGTTTGTAAGCCTGGATCATTAAGGAAACAATTCAGATGACATTTTTATTAGCTAATAATGCAAACTTAACTGACATTTTGAAAAGGATATGTTAGGTTGTTTTAACTGAATTTATCGCATTTTTGTCATTCTGATTAAGTTAGTTATTGCTCTGAATATTATGAATCACTTACCATCATGATTACCCATTGTGATAACTGACACATGGTTTTGTTGGTGGTGGTTTTAATTTCACCCAAGGAGGAATGCACTGAAGGCAAAAATAAGATTAAAATTAGAAAAGCAATATATCACTAAGATTTATTTCCTAAAAATAAAAGCCTCAAGTGGGCAAATGAATGAAGCAACTAAACACATTACTGAATTAAGCAGTTTATTACTTACATCCTCTTCTAGCTCTTTGTTCACAGAAATGTATGTTTTCAGATTAATACAATGAGACCAAAAGCATATTAAAAAACCCCAAACAAACCCATAAAGGATCACTTACAAAGCACATTTTACTTCTGGAATAAATACAAAACTGTATGAAAGAATTGTAGAACAAGTCAAACACTTAGTCTTCCAGAAATTAAGTATTTCATATTATATTGAAGCTAAAACAACAGAATATTAAACCCATTCTTTTTCTGAGTTTGTATTCAATTCTTTAGTGCAAGGCCACAGAGTACACATGATAATGTTTTTAAAGTTCTGGAAGTCACTGAGTGGAAATTAGAAGTAAAATAAATTATGGTATTTCTTCTGTGATCTTTTCAGTCTGACATTTTGAAAATGTGGCACATATATGCAAGATAAAGCTGAAACAGGATTGCCATGCAAATGATGCCAAAACATCTTTTTGTTCATCTAAGCTCCAGGAACCTCTTATTTCTTATTTCAGTTTTTTCTCAAAAAGTTACCACCACCAGATGTTGTTGATATCAAATTAGAAGCAACGCCAAAAGTAAATATAAATATTGTTTTTAAATAAGGAAGAGGCATTCTAATCATACAGGGACACTAACAGATGCTCAGCCAGGCTGAACATGAGCCAGTTTGTGCCAAGGTGGCCATTGGCACCTGGCCTGTATCAGCAATAACGTGGCAGCAGGACCAGGGAAGGGAAAATCCTGCTATGGTGGCCCCTGGTGAGACCACAGCTCAAATCCTGTGCCCAGGTTTGGGTGCCTCACTGCAAGAAAGACCTGGAGGAAAAGAGCTGGGGAAGGGTCTGGAGCACAAGTCTGATGAGAGAGGAGCAGCTGAGGGAGCTGGGGGTGCTGAGTCTGGAGAAAAGGAGGCTTGGGGTGACTTTATTCTCCTCATCACCCTGAGAGGAGGGTGGAGCCAGGTGAGGGGGCAGGCTCTGCTCCCAGGTAACCAGTGACAGGACAAAGAGAAATGGTCTCTAATTGTGCCAAGGGATGTTCAAGCTGGACATTGGAAAGGATTTCTTCATGGAGACAGTTTTCAAAGTTTGTGACAGGCTGCCCAGGGAGGTGTTGGAGTCACCATTCCTGGAGGGGCTCAAGAAACAATTGGATGTGGCACTTGGTGCCATAGTCTGGTGGACATGGTGGTGATAGAGAAAATGTTGAATTCTATCTTGGATGTCTTTCCCAACCTAAATTATTCTGTTATCACATGTGGCACTAGTCTGAGTTGCAGAAGTGCCAGCTTTCCAAGACAGATTTCCAATCTAGACACTTCACAAATACCTAAATCTGTATCCTTATTGATCTATTTGACAAAATTAGAGCAAGTCTCCTGTGACTGCTGAGATCATGAATTTAACTAGAAATCTTAAAAAACAAAAAAAATGTAACATCAGGTCAGAACCTTTTATATGTATTTTATTTCTGAACAAAAGGATCACATTTTAAGTATACCATGATTGTCTCTCTGTCCTTGCATTTCTGTGCCCTTACCTGGTTCACTTGGTAATTCTAATACAGTGAAACTTGCAGCCTTTTCAGACTGATTTCTGCTCCCCTTTTCAGCAGAAATGGTAATGTGTCCCAGCCCCATGAGGGTGCTATAAAGAACATACCTTGAAAACACAATAATATCATACATTCATGTTAGATAGAAAAGTGAATTTTAAAGAAACCATTCTCCCTGTACTTGAGAAAGCAAAACAAAACAAACAAACAAACAAACAAAAACAAAAACCAAAAGCAAAACAAAATTTTGTACTTTTAGTTGACATTTTCTAAAGTTTTAAAAGCAGGCCACCTTGAAGACTGCTCACTTAATATTACTCACTATTAAATCGGGAGTAATTCTTTTTAAAATGTACAAATCATGAAATCACTTCAAGATTTCTCATGAAATCACTTCAAGATTTCTTAGCAAGCTTAAATTCCCTTACTAGACAAATGATATAGCAAATATCTATGTCTCCAGACATGAAAATTGAAAAATCTTTAAACTTTAAGTTTTAAAAAGTTTATACCAACAGAAGGTCCAAAGTCAGTTTTTTCCTTCTATTTTGAGTTTTTGAGGGGAAAAAAAGAAAAAAAAAAAGAAAAAAAGAAGGACAAGAGAATAGCCACACACTTATTAAAAGCAGTAAATATCAGACTGTTCATAGAAGACCTGCCAGGTCTTTACAACTTTTGAGTGGGGTGACCAAGCTCATTCTACTCATACCAATTCTAAAAACTGTAATGAGTCACTGAGAAGAGGAATAGTGAACACTTGTGAGAGAGATTTTACCAAGGACAGAGAAAAGGAGTCTAGACAACCTCTTTTATTAAACATTATTATTCAGTAGTACTTCAAGGCCAGAAAACAGCATGAACTCCTCTGTGTCATGTATTATAAATAACAAACTTTCTGAAAACAAAAAAACAATCCATTTAAAAGACTCAAGAAAGTAACCATGTGCAGTTTTTTTTGGTTTGCAAAGGCCAAGGGGGAAAAACAGCAAAATAACCCAGCAACAACTCAAGAACACCTTTAAGAATCCCTGTTACTATTTAAACTGGAGTTTTGTAGCAGTTCTCTGTAAATGATTGTCATATTTTGAAACGCTTTAAGTACTGTTGTGTGTTGTTCTCCCATTTTCCTATGACAATAGCAGAAAAAGCTCAGATCAGCTCAGGCAGAAGATGCCACAGATTGAGTGCAAGTAACTCCCCTCAGTCCAAGCCTACAGCTGCCCAGTGCCTCTGTTATTGCTCATGTTTTATCAAGGGCAACTCAGCCCCTGGAAACTGCTTGTGAAGAGCTTAGGACACACTTAAGAAGCAGTGAATAATGGTCACCCACAACTGGTTCCACTGATGTTGCAGCTCTAAACACTGATGAAAACCCCTGCAGCAAGCCAGGAATGAACTCCAGATCAAACAAGGACAAAACCCCACTTCCTAACAGAAATCAACCCTACAATTTCAGCCATGTGGGGAAAAAAAAGGTGGGGTGAGTATAAAATACTGGGGTGGGAAGTGTCTCACCAGTGAAAGAATAAGACTTGTTATGGTTAAAGAAAAGAAAATTGTGATTTGCTTCTTAAGTATCTTCTTTAGGTGTTGAGATAATCTTTCTCCTTAGCTAGATGAGTTTCCTTTCACTATTTTGTAACACAAACTACCATCTTATAGGAACTATACACCTCCACTAAATTACTCACAAAAGAAGTAGGTGGCAGACCCCATCAAACCCAAGCCACTGGGTTTCTCAGACCCTTTAGAAAAAAATAAAAGCTTTGCTTTGAAATGCTTGAGATGAAAGAAAACCCATGCAGTGGAAAAACCTTGGATCCTATGGCAGACTGGTATCACCAACTACAGAAACAGCTGCTGAAAGATTATATAGAAAGAAATAGATATATTTAAGAGAAGGTACATTTTCAGTCCAACAGAATCCTTGTAAACTCCTGAGGAAAGCTACACAACTGATCCTGTCTCTTTCACTTGCTGGAATTTCAACTGAGATTTCTTGACAGATTAATCATTGTCCTGGTAGGCACTAGAAAAGAGACACATTTGTTGGTGAAGAGAAATCTGAGTGGGAATGAAATATTATCTTGAAGAGGATGGGGCAAAAAGACTGCAGCAAGGGTTAAAACCTTTTCCAAGAATGTCAACAGGTGGTACCCTTGAACAAGAGACATGGGACAGAGGGGAAGCAGTGCACAATGTGAGGTACCAAAAGAAATATTTTTGTCCACTGAAGGATTATTTCAACCATCACAGGATGGCCCTGTTGGCCAACCCCCATCAGTACTCTTAAAACAAGGAAACTGTAGCACCATTGTTCTGCTGAGTTACTAAAGCTATTGTCATTTATTATTAAAGGGAACAAAAAACAAAAAGAGGGGAAAAAAAGAAGAAGTAAAGCTGATAAGGAGGTTGGGAAAAATGAAAGTGCCTGAGTCTGTTCATTAAGGTACATTCTGGTGAATGATACAATGCCATTGCTGGCAATGGGCATTCAGTCACTCACTGATCAATATCAAATAGTTGTGTCAGAGTCTTTCAATCAAACATTTAAAGGGCTTGGGGGAAAAGAGCTGCCACCTTTTAGAGACAAACGGTGCTGCTATCACTATGGCAACCAAAGTCATCTGTCATGCATGACAGGGAGGATTGTTACTGACTATCCCATGAAGCCTATTGCCACTGCATTAGATCACAGGTTTTGTCTTTATTTGTCAAGGAATGGTCAGACAAACCAGAAGGGTGCACCTAAATGGTACAATAGGGCTTAGAATGAAAACACAGAGCAATAACTACTTGCATCAGCCCAGTGACAGGTCATTTCCTAGTTGAAAATGCTAACAAGAAGTCAGTAATTCCACAGTAAATAATGTTACCCAGTACCATTAACTAAGTCCGTGGCAATGCAGTATATCTGACAGCAGCAAAATTTGAAATACAAGGGGTAGGAGCATAAAGGGAAAAAAGAAAAATAAAAGAAAGATAAATTTCCAGTCTGTTTATGGTGAAAATAATTATCCCAGGCATTAATTTCTGTTAATTTTCCAAATAAAATAATGACAAGACCCAAATACTCCTTTAAGTACGTGGACTGTCATCGCACACAGTAAGGACAATTTCTCCTATTTTAGAAATATCTTTTACCTCTAATGTAATGAAATGGCTGGCAGAGTAAGAACAGCACCCAGGCAGGTCACAAAAGGAAGCTGTAATGACTGTCTACCTGCAGCAGAGCCCACTCAGCTTCTGACTTTTGGCAGCCTGAAGTTTTAAGTATAGGAAACTATCATTACACTAAGATATTTCCTGGAACTATGAGATAAAAGGGAGAGATGTGTTGACTGTGGCAGCCTGTTTCTTCATGTACTGAAACTTCTAACCAAAATTCTTTCCCAATATAAATTAAACAAGTCAGAGTCATACCATAGAGAGACATGGAGAATTTATTTACGTAAAGTTATTTGGGTGGACACACTTGGTGTGCCTCAAATACATATCTAGTAAGACACTGGAAGCTATCAGTTCTGAGGTAGCACTTACTACACTGTCTGGATTCCTCCAGAAGAGCCAACTAGCTGATTTTCAAAAAGATTTCTCCATTTGAATTATTTGTAGTTCAAGCTGTGATATCACAAATATTATATGAACCATAAGAACTCCTGCTAACATTTACTGCACAAGGCAAACAGCACATTAGATGAAATAAGCTATCAGTTGGAACTCTGACATAGCTCAAATCTGTTTAAGTATTCAGTGCTTCCCCAAGCCATTCCTCCTCACTTCCTCCCAAGCAGCAAAAGCAAATCCTCTTGGCTTGTTTGTCAGAGTTAAAAAAAATTTAAAAAAAATTCAAACCCATGCTTCTCAGAGGTTAAATTATCACATGCTGTTGCATTAATTAAGGGGCAGAGACTCCTCAAATGCTTCTTTAGGTCTGGGTGACTTGGAAGCACAAAAGGCCCTTCAGGCAGCTCTTTCAACACTTATCTCCCTCTCTCACCATGCCACTATATCCTCTATCACATAAATGCTCCTTTTCCTCCCTGGAGTGGATTAAAAACTTATCTCCGTTGAACAATGGTATAAGATTTCTTAAGCAGCCTAACATCTCTCCTCACCCCCTTCCCCAAACACAAAGACAGACAAACATTTGTTGCTATGGATTTGGAGGGTAGTGATGTAGCTGGACATCATCTACTAACCCAGAAATGAGTGTAAAGTTTGGGGTCTGAAGTAAACAGTGAAAAACTGCAAGTGCTTAATGCAGCTGACACTGCAGAGGTTTTAGATGTGGAGAGAGTCAAGGCAGTACAGGATCAGTGCCAATAACTGAGACAGAAAAGAGAACACTTTGCTTTCTACTCCCATTTTTTATCAAATTTCCAGTTAGTATTTCAAAAATGTCCCTATATTTTGTAACATTTGTTTAATGTGAAAACATCACATTTCCTCCCTACTTGCCTCCAAAAGTAACCAACCGGCTTCCCCAGTGATTCAAAATGAAACAATGGATTTTGAGGTATTTCTTAAGAATAACTAATTTCGTTTTCATAACATTTAATATCTACACTATCACTAGCCAAGAAGAACAATCTTGTGGATGTCTTCACTCAGAGTCATGGAGTCCTGCCTATTCTTAGGCTGCTCTTTTCCTTAGGTCTCAACACAGAGTTTCTTTGTGTATCTTGGGGAAATATTAGTTTATAAGCTTAGAAATTATACAACATGACTTAATAAAAATCCTTTCAGCTTTATAAAAAGTCTGCTTTATAAAACAAACCACAGAGCTGTAAAACCTAAGTGTTTTTTTCCCTCATTCATCATAATAGAAAAAGAGCTTCAAATCACATTTGGTCTAAGATAAAACAAACCTTTGCATGCCACAGGTATTTTAGGACTGACTTTTAAGAGAAGCCTACTGATATTCATACTTTCCTATTTCCTTCTTTACTTTCACACCAGAAAAAAAAAAAAAAAAGAAAAAAAAAGGGATCTTTTCCTAACTTAGACCCCAGCACAAAGGGAATCTCAGTCTTTTTAATAACAACCAAGGTTGAGACAAGATTTTTTTATATCTTATTCCACTATTTACTTTTTAGTGATACTGGCTAGGGAGAAGAAATCAGCAGAGACTTAATTCCATCAAACAGGGAGTAAGCACCCATTCTGAAACTCTCCTCACTGCAAATACTGGAGGTCAGGGTCAATATTAATCACAACATCTCACAGTAAAGCATAGCTCTAATCCAAAACGCTTTCACTGTAACAGATAAACCAAAAACTAGGGTAAGCAAAGAGCTAAAATTTAGGGTTTTGTACATGGAAGGATAAGCTCAAAGTCACCCAGGGCTGGACATCACCCATACCTGCATATTCCTCATACTTTGGTCTGTCTCCAGTTAAGCCAAAACAGAAAACAGGCACAAGCTTATCTACCTCCTAAGGCAAAGCCTTATTAGCACACCAGGACTACTTAACCCTCAATTCCTCTGCTCAGGGAGTTACTCTTGGCTGCAGTTACATTCAGGGTAGGCTAATGAGCAGAATATGCCAAAGCTGTCAGTGTGAATCAATTAACATCTGCCTCTGGATCTGCAGCACCTGCTAACAGGCTGGATTAGGGGAGAAAGCCAGTTCTGCTCTCCCAGGGTGCTCAGAAGTGTCGGGGCACATTAGAGTTTTAAAGGTACTTTCAGCAGTAGGTGCAGCTGGGGAAGTGGGTTGTGCATCCCCTCTTGGCAAGTGTCTGGGAACGTGCATTACTTTCTGTAATAAAGTATCATGCCAAAAGAAAAAGGAGCTCATTAATGTGCTTCCCTTTTCATCTAGGAGCAGGATAACTGGCACTACTGCTCTCACTTCTCTGTCAATAAGCTTTCAGATGCTCAGTGCAAGCCTTACAAAGCCAGTCAGAGGCAGTGGGATTCCTCTGGTTTTGCAAATCTATTTATGTTAGCACAGGTTCTAAAAGTATGTGTCTCTGCTCAGCTATTGATTAATCTGCAAGCCAGTGTCATAAAGCACTGTTTTGCCAGACTTGTTATCATTTGGAGCAGGCTGAAATGGGTATGTGAATAATGGAATTAACATAACAGGCCTGCTGCAGATTATCATGAAAGTCAAGAGATCTGTAAGGTGACCCTGCTTGAGTAGAGGACACTGCATTATTTCTTTCTAAGCTTCTTACATATTTTATTTGATAACTACAGCCCCAGATCATCTGAGAGATACATATAATATATTATTCAATGTAATGTCTTTCCTTACTAATTCAATCTTTAAAAATATTGTATTTCTACAGTTTTCCCTTCTTCAAAATTTCTCTTTGCTTTCAAATTTTCTTTTCTCCCATCTCTTATGGCCCAGTTTCATGTGGCTGTTGTGCCCATGTGAGACTACTGAGTCTAAGGTGATTCTATCAAACTTTTCTGCTACTCATCACCAAAGTCTGATCACCTTCTGCTCTGGGCAAGTTTTATATTTCCCCATACCCCACAACTTAGACACACACTGAAATCACATCTGATGTATTAGTTGTAAATTCTGCAACTTAACTCCAGGTATTACTCTTGGTAAGATTGCTACTGATACACAATGAAAATGAAAATGGCTTAAAATTACTGGGTGTATTCTGCAATGTAAAATGCTCATGTTGCGTTAAATTGGTTGGAAGTGTAAAAGCTTTTTCTGATTTTTTTGTGATCTTTCTTTGTTAATATCACCAGGAGTCATAAATCCTTCTGAACAGATGCTCTCAGACAGGTATATTCCCCCAGACAAATAACAAACATCCCCGTGGCAGTATATATATATTTCTCTGTGTGTGCAATATGAGAGCTATGAGAAAAAGGAAAATGAATTCTCTTTGTCTAAGGGATTCATTCCTAGACTCATGCTCAGTTGGTCCTGTTCCTAAATTATGCATTCATGTCTATAGTTTTCCTGTGGCTGAAAATTATCTCTTCATAGAAGGCACAGAAGATGCAGAGGAATTAAAATGGCTGAAAGCCATTCAATCAGTCACAGAATATTTTTCTTTAGCATTAAATGAAGGAATTTTTTAGGAAGGAGAAAAAGTAAGCACAATCGCTAAGTTTGTTGCGCTTCTTTGTCCAGATGTGAGGTTTTAAAATGTTTCTATAGGATATCATATTAATACAGGGAAAGATGTGTATTAATGGCTGTAAGTCACAGGGTTTTTCAACAGCAAGATGAGCACACCAGCTCTCACTTTAGTGACTCTCCATATCAATAGGAAAGCCTTGACACAGTTTCCTCAGCTGTGGGAGTTATAATTTTGCTGCCCTGTGTACAGATGACACATGATTTTTTTGAGTCGAAGCTTGTCAGATTCTCTCAAATTCTTGTTACAATATTTTAATTAATCCCTTTCCTTCATTCAAGTCTTCACCAAATCCTCTGGGGTTTTTTGTGCCAATGTTGGCTGCTTCTGAGAATGTCTCCACGTGCCTTGGATAATGCTGGTCCTTAAGTTGAAAGGATTATATGTGCCTTGGACTGATTTTTTTTGTTAATTCTAAGTGTATTTTAAACTCAGATTAAGCATTTCATCGCTGCATTCTTTCCAGACCTTTATAAACATACAGTTATTTCTTCATTCTGTGCCATTTTTGATGTTTCACTGACATGAAAATCATAAGTTTTAATTTAATTTCTAAAGACCTGTTTTTGTTCAAGAGAGTCTTGATTTTGTTGGGATTCTTTTATATATAGAATTTTTGTCTCAAGCTCTATGCTTCACTTAGAATGTTTTAATAAAAAATAGACTTAAATAATTTCTGCCTGTATCTCTTGGTGGTGAATGGTGATCCATCCAGTTGGTGGCTGGTCGCCAGTGAGGCTTTTCAAGGTTCAATACTGGGGCCATTCCTGCTTAATATGTTTATTGACAACCTGGATGAGGGGATAGAGGGCTCCCTCAGTAAGCTCACTGATGACACCAGGTTGGGTGGGAGTGTTGATCTGCGGGAATCTGGCTCTGCAGAGGGATCAGGACAGGCTGGATCCATGAGCTGAGGCCAGTTGTCTGAAGTTCAACAAGGCCAAGAGCTGGGTCCTGCCCTTGCAGTGCTATGGGCTGAGAACAGAATGGCTGGAAAGCTTGAAAAGGACCTGGGGGTGCTGATTTCAGCAGCTGAACATGACCAGCAGTGCCCAGGTGGCCAAGAAGGCCAGTGGCACCTGGCCTGGATCAGCAGTGGTGTGACACCAGGACCAGGGCAGTGACTGTGCCCTGTGCTGGGCACTGGTGAGGTCACACCTCAATCCTGTGCTCAGTTTTGAGTTCCTCACTACAAGAAGGACATAGAGGGGCTGGAGTGTGTCCAGAGAAGGGCAATGGAGATGGGGAGCACAAGTCTGGTGAGGAGCAGCTGAGGGAGCTGTGGGCCCTCAGCCTGGAGGAAAGGAGGCTCAGGGGAGAGCCTATCACTCTCTACAACTGCCTGGAAGGAGAGAGGAGCCAGGTGTGGTCAGGCTCCTCTCGGGCAGCTGATATGAGGCTGAGAGGATAAAACCCAAAGATGTACCTGGGAGGTTCAGGTTAGACATCAAAAGGGATTTCTTCAGTGAAAGGGTGGCCTGGCATTGGAACAGGCTGCTCAGGGAAGTGGTGGAATGACCCTTCCTGGAGGTGTTCAAGAAACAACTGCACATGGTGCTTTGTTCTGTAGTTTAGCTGACACAGTAGAGGTTGGACTTTTTGACCTTGGATGTCTTTTCCAGCCCCTGTGATCCCATAATTATAACAACTTTCTCAGGGGCGTCTTGGCACAAAAAAGATTCCTTGATTTTTCATCAGTCAGTTTGGGGCATGTCAGAGCTGCTGTCCTTACATTTAGCCTACACACCCATTTTTCTCTGAAAACTGCATTTTGGGACAAATAGCAGAACTACCCAGATCTTGTCCCCTAGTCATGGTTGTCTCTCTGGCTGGCGACTGAACACTGCAGCCAATGGCTCAGTCCCACACAGTGGGATGGGAGGGAGAATTGGAAGGGTCAAAGTGGGGAAACTCATGGTTTGAGTTAAAGACAGTTTAATAGGGAAATTCAAAGCTGTGCAGGGACTGAAATGGTTCATGCCTTAAATATTATTACGAAATTTTGCCCATTATAGGAAAAAATGGAAAAAGAAACTACAACCACAGAAACCTCCTTGAAGAACTTTGGACTGGAAGTCAAACAGCTGAGATTAGATGAAGGGAAAACCCATTCTTCAATCACAAGGCTGAAGGAGAGGAATGTGTCCACAGCAAAGCCAACGCAGCAGATATTCTTCCCTGGCTGAGTTTGGGGTGGGGGAGACCACAGCATGTAGAGGCCAGGTTTACTCCTCCCTGAAATGTAGAGGGGAGAGGTTTTGGGTGCAACCTCTGGTCAGAGGCAGTGAACACCCATCCTCCCTTATACAAACCAGCCCAGCTGTGAAACCCCCAACCCCGCAGACCACATCCATGGGGTACTCACATGAGAGGCACCTGAGAGGGTGTCATAATCCATCAAAACCCCCCCAAAGTGCCCTCCAGAGTCATTCCTGAAGCCTTGCACCACAGGACTCCACGTGATGCAACAAACCCAGAGTCTGCTGTAAGAGACAATGGCAAACTCCCCCTGCCCCAGGGACGTGCCTGGGTTTTCCTGCCCAGCCTGAGTGTGTATTAACCC
>WBNP01004404.1:199152-332261 GCA_013401095.1 Passerina amoena | reverse complement strand
CCTTCCTTCCTTCCTTCCTTCCTTCCTTCCTTCCTTCCTCCCTTCCTCCCTTCCTCCCTTTCTCTCTCTCCCTCTCTCTCCCCCCCTCATATTTACTATCAGATAAAATCCATACTATTGACTTTGGCACATGGTCTTGTTTGCACATTAATTTGGGCAGAGTCATTTCTAATAACTTTAATAACCGGATCATGACACGAAGCAAAACAAGGAATTAACTCACTGCTTCCCACGGGCAGGCAGGTGTTCAGCCAGCCCCAGGAGAGCAGGATTCCATCACACATAATGGTGACTTGGGAAGAAAAATGCCCTCCCCCAAAACACCATCTTTCCTTCTTCATCCTGCTTTATATGTTGAGCTTGATGGCATATGTAATGGAATAGCCCTTTGGTCAGTTGGGGTCACCTGTCCTCACTGTGCCCCCTTCCAATTCCCTGTGCACCCCCAGGCCACTCTCTGGTAGCAGAAAAGGCCTTCATTCTCTGATCAAAGCTCAGTTATAATGAAAAATCCCTGTGTTATCAACACTGTTTGCAGCACAAACCCAAAACACAGCCCCATACAAGTTACCATGAGGAAAAAGAACTCTATTCCAGTCAAAACCAGCCCACCCTCATAAGGATTTGGAAGCACATCTTTGGATCCAAGCATTTGACCTGGCAAATGTTGCTGGTAGCAGAAACACAATTTTTTTTCCTAATTTTTAAAATTCTTGCTTCATCGCTGATCATCAGTGCTGGCAATAGCAGAGCTCAATGTGTCGGTGTTAAGGGCCAAGTCCTACAATCGCTGTTGCTATTTCTCCACACAGCAGAGAGGTTTTACTGCAGTGCAACACAGCATCCCCTCTGTGAGCAGAAGGGCTGTGAGATTGTGAGGCTGTTTCAGGGTAGTCTTTCTTAACATCAAAATCATCTGAGGTCAAGAGGGCAGAAAAGGAGCTATTAGCAAGATCACTGTAGCTTGTTTCTGTGCTGTGTAGGAGCAATTTTTTTTTGTGTTTGAGTTTTCCTTGTTACTGGGGGTTTGTTGCCCTCCCTCCTCACAGGCACTGCAGCCCCTGATACAGCCCTTGATTGCTCAGACAAAGAATCCACTCTTTGGCTGCAAATGCTTAAAGTCTTTGATACCAAGCAAGCCAGGAAAACTAATGCCTAACTGAATCAATCGCTCAGCTGCAAAATGAAAAGCAGACTAGATTAGAATGGAAAATAAGAGTAGAGGTGACTTTAGAGCCATGAGTCTCCCCTCCCTCTGTTCCTCTTTTAGTCAGTGGGAAAACTATAATTTCCCCTTTTTGTTCTCCAATGGCAAAACATGATTTATGACCATTTTTAAGTGTATTTATAGATGTGCTTATGAAAGGTGCCACACTGTCAGCTTGCTAGGTTTTTCTTTTTTTTTTTTGCCTGCTTCCCCACTCTGCTCCAATATCTGTTCAGTGCTGTACAATGTCCCTTCATCCCAAGGTAAATCTATAGTTAATAATTAAAAGATTTTCAGGAAGACTCTACCCTAATAATCCTGACGTAATTGGAAGTTTTCTCTGCAAACATGTTCATGCTTTATCACACAACTAAAACAGGGTGGAGACAATGGTCCTTCATGGAAGAAAACTGCAAGAATATCTGCAGTGCAGAGTGAGATATTTAAATTCTGCAGCATTTACCACTGTTAGTAGAATAGCAGTTTCTGTGTTCCAAATACTGCTAATGGCCAGTATATTCAATTTTCACTGCTTAAAAAGAGGAAACTGAATTCGTACATTAACTATAAATGTGTGTTGAGATGTGTAGAGGTACATATTTGGCCCTCTTAAAAACAAAACTTCTTTCCCTTATTTTGTTATTCTGGGAGTAAATTTTCTCATGTTACATAAGCACTTAGAAGAAACAAAGGAAATTACCGTAAATTACTTGAACAATTAGAATAAGTATGTGTTCTTAAACAAGTGTTTGCCTCTTGTAGCTGTGTGATTTCACATCAGCTCTCTGATGTCTCTATTTGTGCACTTGGTAGTGTTGATATCAAAGGAACAAGCTACATTCAAAGAAACCCCTAGCATAACTTTGAAGCTATGGGCACTAAAATATTTATGCTCTTCCAATCATGGGAAATTGCAGTATTTTCCTTTCTTTAAGACACTTTTTGAAACAGTAAGAATAAACCAGACAGCCTGATTTGATATTGCTGTATCTCTGGCAAAAATATCCAAACATGTGAAAATACATAACATACATAGTAAAATCAAATGGGTTCAGAGAAGAGGAAAATTAGAACTCACAGATTAAGAAGTTATTTAAATGGGCTTCAAGTGAAAATCCTACAAGTTTCACATGCTATAACTACCTCTCAAAGTAGGGACAATAGATGCTATTTGTGGTTACTTGGCTTCAATCATGTGAAATGCATAGTAAGTGGCACAGTTTTCAGAAGAATGAATTCATTTTGGGAATTGTATAAATAATGAACATTGATATAACTCATGAATGCCAATTTCTGCATGAGAGGATTGCAGGCAGGGAAAACAGATATATCCTACAGAATGTGTATCCTCCTCACCCTATTTCTCCCAAATATAGTCTATTCCCAGTTTTGTTTTCTCTTCAAAAGAGCATAACAAAATGGAATAGAATTAATATGATATAGGAAAAAAAAATGTACAAATTGATATTTAGAAGAAATTAAAAAAGAGTAAGAACCAAACTTACAGATAGCATAATAACTAAGATGCCATATTTCCTGTGCTCTATATAAAATACACATTCAACAGTCCTGTGTTGTGTTCTGTGAATAACAGACTGTCCCCAAAAACCTGAATTCATAAATATGCAGAGACATCACTTCAGATGCCCACAGTGCAAGTTGTTGCAGAGTTCTGAGGAACTACCACTGGCAGAGCACACAATGAAATACTCTCACAGATTCCTCGCACAGATGCTTCTATATGAGCAGAAGGGGTAGTTAAGCTGTGCCTGAAGGAACTTGGCTCAGATTAAACATGTGGGTATAATAGCTGTTAAATGCAACTGTTCCCAGAGTTTTTGTATGATATAATATGCTGAACACATTCGTGAGATATTCCATATTGAAAGTGATATACTTAATGAAAGTTCTGGAGTGGCTTAAAGTCACAGGTAATCAATTGAGAAAGACACAGAGAGCAATTTTATAAAATTTTAATTATTGTAGATGGATTAAAGTCTAAGATATTTATGTACCTAGCTGACTTTTAATATTAATGATTATAGTTAACAAGAAAGATATCTTTGCAGCATTTGCAAGGAATGAGGAAAAAGTAGGTTTATCTTCCAGTTTCTTCATAAAAGATAGTTGCCATTTTGTCTGTAAGGAATAAAATGTCAGCAGCCCATTAAGATAATAATGTCGGAACTATTTGGAAAAGAATTCCAACACATTTGCTATTTCTTGAATATAAACTTAAAAAGTACAAGAAGCATGAATTAGTGTAGTAATAAAAGGTCATATACATATCACAGAAGCTCCCAGGCAGAAAAGAAACAACTTCAAATGAAACCTATTCATCTGTTGAACGTTGATTCTGGTCTTACTTCATTGCCAAGGGTTAATTCAGTAGAACTCAGCTCAGTGGCACTTAAAAATCACTATTTAATTTAAGAAGGTTAAGGTTAAAATGCCAGAACCTTTTGGTGCTTGCATATGATCTGACCTTGAAGGGAATAAGGTCCATCTGATTAACTCTATATGAAAATAAGGCCTGTAGTAAGATTAGTGACCCAATATATGCCACTATATATGTAGAGCCTGACACTGTTTGCCTGTCACTAGCCATGCCCTCTCAGGGATATCACTGCAGATGACAGTTTGGTGGAAAGATATAGAAATTCTTGTGGGCTGTCTGGCTCTTGATTGTTACCCAAAAGACCATGCAAAAGTGGGACAGAGCTAATAACATGTGCAGCAGCCAAACCCAAATATTCTTAACACTATGAGTTACAACTGACTTCCAGTTACAGCTTGTCCTGTGAAGGATAAAAGACTTATAGGGCTTTAGATGCAGGGAAAGAATCAGCTGGAACACTCTGTGCTGCTCTGGGTTTAACAGAAAAAATTGTGACTAGATATGATATGCTGCCGCCTGTGGAAGCAATTATGTGCTACCTACATTTCAGCAGTTTTGGTCATTAGGGTTAATCTTTCAGGCCATCTCCAATATGTTATAAAAATATGGAGAATAAAGTGACCCAACCAAAAAAGTCCATTATTGTACTATTATTTTGTCCCTACAATCCCACCTGAAATTAAATGCCCCACAAGAAGCCATAAGAGCAAAAGCAATGTTATCAAAAAATGCTGAAAGAAGCATACAATATGATTGCTATCAGGACTTAGCTATCCAGAGCTAAGATAGCTCACCAGAGCTATCTTTTCTGATTATAGATTCAGGTAGTGATGATGGAAAATTAAGAGATAATTCCTGGTTTTGTTGGGTTTTGTTCATTGTCAACACAAAAAATAAGCATGTCTTGCTTAGACAGCACCTTTTGGTACCGATAGATTCAAAAATATTCACCCCGTGTTTTGTCAAAGCTTGGCTATTAAAAATTCAGTGGGACTTGTTCTTTCCTAAGAACCGTAACAAATGTTGATATAACGTTTCAATGTCCAAAGCAACATAATTTATTAAATTCCATCTACATGACAGTAAAATTGTTAGGACCGTTCAAACACTTTCTCTTTCATTTTGCTCTCAATAGGGAAGGTTTCTGCTGCAAACTGAGGACCTGCCTCACATCACGTAATGAGTAACTCCAGCTTTCAGCCATCAGTCTGTACTACACTGTTACAAGGCCACAAGACCTTACAAACACTGCAGCTATCCAACTAAAGACGCTGCTGATGAAGTCTGCTGTCAAATTCTGTCCCCTACTTAAGCTTTCCAGAAGACATTATATAATTAAACTGGCTGAACAAGTAAAAAAAAAATTCCCTGGACTTCCATGATTGCATTTCATCCAACTTCATTATGACTCTTATCATGATGCACCTGTGTTCAAACTTGCAATTAACAGCAAAATTAAAAGGATTGCAAACACAGGCAAAGAAAAAGGGTGTTAAAAATAACCTGGGAAAATAAGATGCAGATAGACCATGTTCAATGAAAATGGAGTCAGTAAACATATTGCTGTTCTATTAAAATATAATCAAATAGCTCAAATTTCTGTGTGAAACTAAATTTTTATTGAATCAGTCCTCATTTCAAGGTCCTAATGCCATTGTCTAAGAGAATGAAGCACTGTATTCCGCTTAAACAAAATTTGGAAGCAGGAGACCCAAACAGAAAACAGCTATGAATGGACAAAAAATTGTCCATAATATGAAAGAACTTGAGAGTTACTTCAATGAATAATTAGCAGGAACACTGTAGCAACAACAACACATCAGTTTGCTAAGGCTTGTTTTGTGGAGGTTTCTTGGTTAGGCGAGTATGCTTATGTCTGAACAGAATTCCCTGAGTTTCAGAGATTAAAAAGTCCAGAAGGCAACACTAGGATCATCCTAATTTATATTCTCTAATATTGATCAATTGTCAATACTATGCAATGGAGAGGACAAAACTGCTCTGGGTTTGTATCCAAAACACATTTTTAATTGTAAATTTTACCTGTAAGTGTAAAGATAAGATGATCAGAAACTATAGATGCTGGTGAAATAAAAGACAATCAAGGACATGGTGCAGGATAGCAAAAAATTTCCTTGGTATTTTCTGGAGAGGAAGATAAAAACATCATATTATGCCAAGTTCTAAAGCCCAGTCTCTTAGCAAGTCATATACAATCTTCACATAACATTGTGAATTGTACTCTGGTAGCTTAATTTTATTTTCAGGTTGTTCAGGAATTTCTAATTGTCACTGTACAGTATTGATCATTTATCAAAACGAAAAGGAAAGTGATTTTACTTTTTTTTGACTGCTAAACTCCAAGAGAAAGACCTGAGAATCACATGGAAGGAGTGCTTCAATCCTTGCTGAGAACACCTAAGATGTTGTTACACTCTCCTGCCAAAATGATTGCTTCTGTTAATGGAATACCTCTCACTGTCCCATATTCACAAGTACATTTGGGGTTTTTTTTTTTGATTGGTTGATTGTGTTTTTCTGTTTTATTTTGGGTTTTTTTTTTTGCTTTGTTTTTTTTTGTTTTGATTTGTTTTGGTTTTTTTTGTTTGAATATTGTTATTAGTTGCTCTTCCATCTCTTCTGTTAATTTTCCATTGTTTGAAGGTTATGTATTACTGATAAATGTTTTAGTCCCAAGTTGTATATTTCAAATATAAAGAGAATATTCTTTTTATTCTCTTTTCCAGTGAGGAGCACTTGATGAGCTTGATTTGATTTGAATGGTTTATCAGTTAGAGTAATCAGTATGAGTAGTCTCTTATCTATTAGACTGCATGTTCCTTTTTTTTTCTTTTTGTGAAGTACAATTTCTCTATGTTAGGACTGCAGGCTTGGGAAAGATTTTGTGATTTTTTTGTCAAGGACATTCATATTCATTGGTTTATTTATGTTGTTCTGTACACTACAGAAAATATTGTATTATTTTATATTTCAGAGAAAGGTTTTACCTACATGAGGACCTATGCCAGTTTAAAGCTGGCACTTTCAGAAATACTTTGGCATTGCCAACAGATTTAATAAGTAAGTTGTTGATTTTTTGTTTGGTCCTACTGGAAACTTTGGTCAATTTTGTAAAAAAACTTCGAGCTTGTTGGTAGTTCCTGCAGTCCCATATACTAAATTTTGCTTATTTTCTTATTTGCTTAATATTGAATAACATTCTACCTTGATTCTTCTTCTGAAATTAGTCCCATGCATGGATTTAGTGTAATCCAGCTGTATTTAACTGAACTCTAGGATGATGTTCTCATTCTAATAAGGGTAATTAACTAAAAATCACTAACTTTTTTTACTAATAGATAGGGAAAAAAATCATGTGATCATGAATTCCCCAAGGAAACCTAATAAAAAGGATTAGGAAGAATCTTGTAGTTCTCCTCCTAGAAAAGTATATTTCTTTAAACTATGTCAACAATATGAATATGAATGGGATAAATTGAAAGGTAAATGTACCAATAAGTTCATATTATGTTTTCTTATGTCACACCTGTCAAAAACTAATTCATAGCAACATTCATAAAAATGTGAACAACATGAGTATGAGTGTTGCTCACAGCAAATATAACACTTGAAAAGAAATTTGTAAATTATTTTGCTTTATGCACAGATAAGAGCACAAATACATATTCCAAGTACCCTTATGGTAAGAAGCAACATAAACACTTAACATGAATAACCAACAATTAAGATTTTTAAGTTAATTTCTTCTTGTGATTTCTATTTTTTTACCTTCTAAAGATATAATTATGGAGTCAACTGTTATAGCTGTTCAACAATGGGATGTATCATATATTTACAGTTCTACTTAAATTTTTAGGGAAAATAGGTGACATCAAAAAGGCAAAATTTTAAAAGAAGAAACAAAAAAAATTGTGTTACCTCATTTATCTATTGTGGACCAACAGGGAAGTTATGCTTAGAGAGTGTTTACCAAAACTATTAAGTCAAAAGAAGTAATTTAATATTAACATTAAAAAAACCCCAAAAACCTAGTGGTCAAAACATTCTTTTTTTCTAGGTTAATATGAGTTTATGCAAGAAAAAAAGAAGTTCAGTGATGCCTTATATTACAAAGTAATAAGATGAATAAGAACATAGAAAACCCTGAGAGTTTCAATGATAGCTCATTGCCTTTGACTGTACTTTACAGATCTTTTTATTTTATACTGACAGGAAGAATTGTCAATTGTACATTTAGAATCTCTAATACCTGCAGCATATTTTTCATTTGGAAAAAATAAACCCAGCTCATTCATAAAAGAAACAATATCACTAAATTAACTGCTGTAATAAGTATTAAATACATCTTGCAGTGTAAAATGTCCTCTATTAATGATAATCCTTATGGTTATTTAGCTCCTCTGAAGTAAACAACAAACAAGCAAACAAATAAACAAACACATATTGGAGCTGTTTTGAAATTATTTATCCTCACAACAAAGGCCCTAAGGTACAAGAACAGTGAACTGTTTATTGAAGAGAGTGAAGAACTAAAATAGAGGGTAAGTTTAAGGACTGAAATAAAAATTTAAATTCCATTCTAATAATACATTTAAAGGATGCAGTGTAGTTTTGGATTCAGATTTTGGTATTTCAATTTTTATGAGAAATCAAAGTTTTATGAACCTGGAAAAGAGAGAATTGTATATAAGCTGTGATATATGAATTTAAAACAACAGAGGCTGATTTTAGAGCTAATAATTTATTTATTTATTTTATTTATTTTAGATTCTAAATCTCGGCAATGGTGAAAGACAAAAGGATGTAAGCAATGCCCCAAGGCAGACCAATTTTTTATCACAAGATATATGCTCCTTCCTGCAGTGAGAGGGAAAAGGTCAGGAGATAACAGAGATCTGGGCAATGTGGAATTGCAGATATCAGCTTGTGGCCAGCAGGACCAGGGCAGTGACCATCTGCTGTGCTGAGCCCTGGTGAGGCCAAACCTCAAATCCTGTGCTCGTTTTTTGGACTCCTCACTGCTAGAAGGACATTGAGGGGCTGGAGTGAGTCCAGAGAAGGGCAATAGAGCTGGGGAAGGGAAGAACTCAAGTCTGATGAGGAGCAGCTGAGGTAGCTGGGGGCACTTGGCCTGGAGAAAGGAGGTTCAGGGGGGAATCTTATCACTTGCCACAATTCCCTGAGGATCAGTTTCTTCTCCCAAGTGAAAAGTCTCAGAGCATGAGGAAATGGCCCCAGATCATGCTAGGGGAGATTTAGACTGCATAGTAAGAATAATTTTTTCGTTGAAAGGGTTATTAAGCATTGGAATCGGCTGCCTGGAGAATTGGTGAAGTCTCCATTCCTGGAAGTGTTCAAAAAAAGGTCCAGCTATGGCACTTGAGAACACGCTCATGTGGTAAACATGGTGGTGGTGATAGATTAACTCTTGGACTTGAGGATTTTTGGTGTCTTTTCCAACCTTAACAATTCTATGATCCTGTGATTCTATATCCCTACCAAGACAGTTTCCACGTGTGTCAGAGTGAAGCTGTTTCCTGGGAATGCTGCCATGCCCTTTGTGCCCCTGCTGCTACGGCTCTGTCTGGTATCAACAGGTCCCAAGAGTTTGCTACTGGCTGCATAACTGACTTCTTTTTATAAAAGACAACTGCTTTAACATACATGGATTTTCCCCAGCACAAAAATACAGTATAGATAAAGGCCTTTTCTTTAGAGACATCAGCCAGGCATAGCACTAAAAGGGAGAAGATCTTATAATGATCCCTGGAGGAAAAACTACAGTCTGTGAAATTTCCAAGAAGGATCAGATGAATGCGTGGTTAAACACATGCCACTGGACTACAGCTCCTGCTTTCATGGAACACATTTACCTCAGAATTTCCTGTTCTCTTCAACAGGAGCACATTGCAGATAATGATTAAGGCTTATCAAACACCAGCAAACCCAAAGTCAGAGAAAGTAGAGGAAAAGCCTGGCTGCTGCTGCTAGAGCTCAGCCAGCCTCTTGCCAATCCACACACAGACCTACCACTTTTTTGGGGGGAGCAAACTTTATCCAGGTTGACAATGAAGAACAGATCAGTGCAATGAGTGCTTACATTGATATTTGGATTATTGGCAAAAACTACATCAGAAGATTTGGATCAAGTTTGTATGGAACATCGAATAATGAAATATTTGTTAATAAGAAATTATTATATAACTGTCCCCAAGTCATCTGAGTGATAATGACAATCATAATTGCTTACAGGCACAACATGGTTTCATAAATACAATTTTCTGATTATTATTGATCTGCTAATATAGAAGTATGAATACTGCTCTGAAATAATTTATTTTAATACAGATAGGATTTGCAAAGCTACTGACAGGGAAATGACAACATTACCTTGTATTCCTTTATTCTAGGTATTTCAGAGAGCTCTTTAATTGTCCCTCTGTCCTACTGACTAAATTGGCTAATTTTTCCCTTTTCTATTTCTCTTTCCTTATCTGTTTAGGCTCCCCCCTCCACTATATATTTTATCCAAGGCCATTTCATTTTCCTTTCATTGTTTTTTTGCCATTCCCACCCTATTCACTATCTACTGATAAGAGAGATAATAAACAACCACAGAAATGGGTTGGAAGCAGCAGGGAACTGGGCATGTGATGAACAGGCAGACAAAAAGATGAACACCAAAGAAATGTAAATTTATGTACCTGGAAACGACCAGAAGGACCCTGTGACCCAGGCTTTTAAAGGAAACATTCTGCCCTCTCCTCTGTCATGTGCTATTCTGAAATCTGACTGTCTGTGTCTCTCATTTAAACCAGAAATTTCCACATTCAGAGTAACACTGCTGATCAAAATTTAATTGAAGCTCTCAGTGAAAGTGTCAAGATATTTCAAGCTTTCTGCAATGAAAGCTCTTAGTGAAAAATTTCTCAGTGTCTTGACTGCAAATGTACAAGTTGTTGCACTTCATGTTTGATAAAGAATGCAGCAAATTATTTAGGCAAAGGGATGGAGGACAAAAAGGTTAATGACAGACTTGGTTTTGAAGATGAACTACGAATTAATGGATTCAGCTCAGATCCTGTTGGTCACGGTCCAGTGGTAATTCATTTGTAAAGACAGTTATCTCATCATCAGCTTTAAACATGGGAAGAGCAGGAGATGGCTTCTTTAAATTAAAACCTGGGCGCATTGCATTAAGATTAAATTATTGTTTAAAAGCCATCATAAACTTAATGAAAATATGACAGGAGACAAATTTATGCAAATAAAGCCTATTGCAAGCAGCGATTACAGCACACTCTCTGAGGCTTTTGTCTTTTGCATTCTGCATTACTCACAGAAACCGTTTTCACATCATGTTGTTCAAGAATCCTAATAGCAGAGGTGGAGAAGACAGTAGTAGGAACAAAAAATCACTAGTAGATAAAAAATGTGTTATACTTAGCTGTACTAGGTTGGCATGTTGAATGTAAAGGTCTGCATCCAGAGTCCTGCTCACAGTAGGTTTCCCACCCTGCCACTCTTGTATTGTATCCTGGTAAAGTGAAAGTGGGACAAAAAGGGGTATAAACCCCCTAAAGAATCCATTAAATAAAATATGTGTTAAAGGTAAACACGACAATTTTCTGAAATTCATGTAGATAAATTCTCAGGTACACCCAGCGAAGGATAAAAAATATGTAGTAAAAAAATCAGTTCATTGGTTTGGTAATATTTTCATTATTTTTCTATGTTTTTTTTTTTTCCTTGTTGACTATAATAAGTATTTCCCATTCTTAATAACTCATCCCCACTGGATGTTTTTTCATTACAATATACACTGCATCACTGGATGCCATGTCCTTTCCTCCCTCCTAGAAATATGTTTTCATATTCCTTAGGAAATAGAAGATGTGCTGTTTGAGCGTGGTTCCTGATGAGAGGTTATTTCCATGTCCACTCTCTCCTACTCGTGGAGGTGATGAAACCATCTGCAGACAGGAGAGCTGGGCTCCTCATCCTCTGCTCTTGCTTTGGAACCTCTGCACAAACTCCAGCTAGCTCTGTTGTGCAGCAGACACATTCACTAAGACATAAATTTGGCAGAAATACTAATATTTATCTCTCTCTCTCTCTCTCTGTAATTAAAGTGCACGTGCTAATGGTTACACGGGAAATGCAGTTTTAAAAATTGTGCATAACAGTTTTGTGATTTAAATACTGGTCTGTCACTTGGAGTTCTGTATTTTGACTGGTGTGGATGAGCAGAGGCAGGCAGGGTTGGCTGTATCCTCAGGGCCCTTGCAAAGGAGGCAAGGAGGTCCAAAGTTCCATTGGACAAAGTAAGTGACAATTTGGAAAAAGTGACTTCTTCTTCCACCCTTGAATTCTTGTCCCATGTCGTTATGCATTGTGACAGAGGTAAAAACTCTGCTGCTTTTCCCCTGGCACTCAGCAGGGCCTGATTGTTCCTCGTGGTGGCAGTCTGGTCTTTGCATCTCAGTGAGGGTTTAACAGGATGCCAGCTTCCCCGGAAAGTGTGTAAGGGCAGCAGCAGCAGCATTTGGGGCAGTGAGCGTCAGCAGCAGCTGAGTGCGCTTGGGGCAGGGACAAGGCAGCTCAAAAGTGTCAGCTGAGGCTGCAAATAATGAAGATGTCACCAAAAGAATTATTTTGTTCGAGAAAAGGTTACAGGAATTTTTCATTAGACGGGCTGATAGGTAATTTGATAATGATATCTTTCAACTGCACTGACAAGACACAAGTTTTATTTCATATTTTTCTCGGCAGCAGCGTCAGTAACAGCACCTTGGTAACAGCATATTCTTCTTCTATATTTTGATTTTGACTTATGGTAGCATAATTTGTTTTCTGAATTCTCACCAAACTGAGCTGCCCCACCCTGACAATATCTTTTCAGTATGGATCCAAGTAAGCTACCAGCAGCACAAAATGTATCTGGATTTGCAAAATACACAAAGATAACGAATGAGTTTATCTTTTTTTTTTCTTTAACAAAGTTTTGCTCAGAACTTTCCAATAAATTATGCCTGAGACTTTTCCTCCAGATATTAGAAGCATAGGTAATCTGCTAGAACATGTCAAGTACCACATTGAACTTGAAGGGCATGTATTACTTAATGTTTAGACATTGTAAATTAAGATTCAATTAAGTTGAAATAAAACTATGAGTCTATTGAAAAAAAAGAAAATATAATTATATAGATATTTATTCTCATCTGGAGACTAAAACTTTCTTAATTATCTGATATGATATACAAAAAATACTATAATGAACAAAATTGAATTAAATAAGAAACTCATCTCTTGACAGAACAACAAAGCCTGCTAGAGTCTGTGATAAACATTTAGAGTCAAGGTCTGACTTTCTTCTAGGGAAAAATGCACAAACAGTAAAACTAGATTCAAATTTAGGTTTTTCTAACAACCTAATGCCACATTCTGCAGGTCCTAAAAAAGAAACACATGCATGTTATGTGACACTTAAAGTTTCTGAAGTTGCAGCATTTTTACTGTTATCAGAACAGCAGTCAAAACATAAGTTAATTAAGATTATGCTGTTTACCTCTTCTTAAAACAGCACTGTAAGCACATGTAAATGTAGCTTATTGTAGAGTTTTCCAAGAAGGTTTCAAAGCACAAAGGGATTCATAACTGTATATTGGCTGTGTGTGAAAGGGTGATGATTTTGTGTGTAACAGACCATCACCACCCTCACAGGGAAGAATTCCTTCCTTTGATCCAATCTAAAGCTACTCTTGCTCAGTTTGAAGCCATTCCCTCTTGTGCTATCACTCCATGAATCTGTAAATTGTCTCTCTCCATGTTTCCTGCAGGCTCCCCTGAAGGCTACAATCAGGTCACCCCAAAACCTTCTCTTCTCCAGGCTGAATGTTCCCAATCCTCTCAGCCTTTCCTCATAGGAGAGGGGCTCCATCTCTCTGATTATCTTGGTGTGCTCCTCTGAATTTGCTTCAACAGGTGGATGTAACATCTGGGACATGGTGGGGAAATTCCTTTGGCATTCATCCCCCATTCTGTTTTGTAAGGCTGTATCTATTTTCATAAGGAAATGCACTTTGTAAAACAGATGTTGCATCTCCCTGCTTTTTACAGAAGGAATAACATCTCCAGGTGAACTAAGCACTTGTATTTTAATATAATTGAATAGTTCCCAAGTTGCCATCTCCTGGACTGAAACAATCAAAACCAATAAATACCTAAAATTATTTATCTTACCCAAGAGCAAATATGAAAATAACACTATACCTCAGAAATACCTGTTTTTCTGCAGAGACTGTAAAGCTATGAAAAAAAATTCTTTGCAGAACTAAATCTTATCCTAGGTAATAATGGAAATTTCACCTCAAATAGACAGCCAAGTGCTTTTCCTATTACTGTGATTCCCTCTATCATCAGTGGCCTTGTCTGAGTAAAAGGTTTTAAAGGAAAAACTGCAAGATTTTTACCCAGACTTCACTCAGTAAACCAACAGCTGAGCAAACAGATTCAAGCACTCATCTCTCTTCCCCCTTTACCATTAATTTTTAATAAACTAGAAACACTTGCCTAAGTAGAGATACCCTTGGAGGATGTGGGAGAGTCTGTTTGCAACATGCTGAGAGACCTATTTGTGTTTGGCTGTTCTGACAAAATGACAGAAATCTTCAGCTAATGCCACATGTACCAAACAGAGTTTTTTGGCTTCAGACACAAACTGATAATAAAAACAATAATAAAATGGCTTTTTAGCATCTTAAGGCTTTCAGTCTTTTAAAATGTATTTTGTATTTCAAAGAATAATTCAGATACTGAAACAAGAAAGTAATAAAACATGCAGGCATCCTGATTGTCTTTTTTTATTTCTTCCCCCTCTTTTTAATATAAGTGGGGGATCAAATTTTTAGTGTGCTGAATGGTGACAAATCAATTTCTTTCTGACAGCTGTTCTGTTCAAATTTCATTTTTTACAGCATTTGTGGAAAACTTGGTTCCCTTGCCACCACATCTTAACTGTATCCCCAAACAGATTAACATCATGGCAGGATAGCATGTCATGTAATGATTTTAATAACATTTATTCATAAAATTGTTACTCCTCCCAGCTTCTGCCTCAGGATCTGCCACAATGCCATGTAGTTCATTAGCAAACACACTGAGAAGTCAATGAGGCAGACACAATGTGTAGATTAAAAAACCCACAACATTAAGTTTAACTCTTCTGTAGCCTTTTAAACCCCATTTATAGGCTTATTTAATACTAAAATTCAATAGTGGTGCATATTGTTTCGAATTGTACATATTTAGGAAGAGCAAAATATATACAAGTTCTGTCTCACATGAGGTTATTCTGGGACTGGGAAATTTAGCAAAAAGAAAAAAACCCAAAAAACAACAACCAAAAATTAGGAAAAAAATAAAAGCAAAAATATGACATTAATATCCATAGAAAAGTTATTAAAATGTTTCATAAGGTTTTGTTATAATATTAATGTAAAATGAGAAGAATAATATTTATCCAGAGTAATTAAAGCCTATTTTGTGAGTTATTACATATTTTATATTATCTTTATATATCAAAAGACATATTTTCTTAAAAGGTAATTTGGGTAGCAAAAGTGCAAAAAAAAAGGGAAAAAAAAGAAAAAAAAGACATATATTGCCTACTATGGAGAAATATGTATTAATCTGTAAGAATTGCTCCCTTTTCAGAAGACAGCTAATATTACACTATAGATCCATAACCAAGCTGTCCCATATAGACATAAATGTGGTTTATATATACAAATACACCTCATGCATTTATTATAATAAATATTATTTTACTGTAGTAATGTATTTTCCACACTAAGGAGCAAGAAAGCATCTCCAAGCTGAACACTTGTCTTCATAACAAACTTCTCAGAAGGTGAAGCCCATTTGATCTGGTCAAGGATGTTTTGTTCTAGCAGTTGTGCAAAGGAGCCTTCCATACATTTACAGAAAGACAGTTCACTTCTCATTTCTTGGGAAAACAGATGTATCAGCTTTTGGGCAACTAAATAAGAAACAGAATCAAAGAAAATGTCACACTTCTCTGTCAACTTAGTTTCTTTACCTAGCTTGAGACAAATTATCTGCCCAGATTTGAAATAATAACTTAACCATGCTTTATTTTTCACAAGCTTTGGCACCTTGCAAATTAGGAAATCATTTCTAGAACTCTATTTTTTTTTTTGAGGTTTGATCAAAACAATTTTCCCGTGTATGTTATTTCCTTTTTCCTTGGCTCAGATTGTGTTACTGTTGTTGAAGTTTAATTTTCAAGAATTGGAAACAAAGGATTCCTATATTTCTGTTCATGAGAGTAACAAAACGACCCTTTTCTAAAATTCTTTAACAAAAAAAGGATCTCGTTCCCCAGGGAATGGTCCATGGGTGTTTATTTCTGAACAGGTAAAATGCTGAAGGATATTTCACCTCCACTACAAGGACAGGCTGAGAAAGTGGAGGTTGATCAGCCTGGAGAAGAGAAGGTTGCATGAAGACCTTAGAGCAACTTCCCATCTCTGAAGGGGCTACAGGTAACCTGGAGAGGGACTCCTTGTCAGGAACTGTGGTGATAGGACAAGGAGGAATGGCTTCAGACTGAAAGAGGAGCATTTTTGTTAGGGATAAAGAAGAAATTATTAACTGTGGGGATGATGAGGCACAGGCTGCCCAGAGAAGTTGTGGCTGCCCCATGGCTGGAAGTGTTCAAGACCACGTTCGATGGAGCTCTGAGCAGCCTGGTGTAGAGAAATGTTCCCTGCCCATGGCAGGGGAGTGAGAATGAGATGATTTTTAAGGTCCCCTTCAGCTCAAACCATTCTATGATTTCCATCCAGAATACTGAAAAGTCCAATGGCAGTGCTTGGATGTGAGAGACAGAAGCTGATGCCATCTGGTGTGCAATGTTATGGTGACCTTGTTTATCTGAATGAGTAGACCATGTTGCTGTACCAGCCATTCTCTGAAACAAGGCTTGTGTCAAAACAAAGCAGTGTAGCGATTGCTACCCACAGCCATATTTGAATTATTTAAATAAAGACAACCAAATCTAAAATTAAAATAAACCAAGGAATTAGAAAGGGGCTCCAGCATTGGATGTAGCTTTAGTTTCAAAGCTATCATGTACCAAAAGCTGAATTTATCAAATCTGTGAACAACAACATAAATGAAAATGCATAACTTTTGGCAAATACAGTTTAGGCTTTAAGTTGGCTGGAACAGCAGTGGCAAAATATAGAGAACAGAGTGAAACAGAGCCAGTGTGGCATCTGCCAAAGCACCATATTAACTCTTCTTGTTAGCATTCACCATTACTGTGCTTTAGTGGAAATTAGCTGGAATATTTTGGACACTAGTAGTAGAAATGTGTACCCACACACATGTCAAGATATTTGTGAGATACATTGCTATGAGCTATGCATAACATGGTGTAGATCCTCTCAGGGAAAGTGTGATCTGTCTTGCCTTTGACTAAAAAGGACCAACAATCTTGCTGGGGGCATCTCACAAGCATTCTTCAGAAAAAGATGTGGATTTATAAAGCAAATAAATGAGCCAACTGGATGTAATAATTTAGGGGAAAAAAAAGTCCTAAACTCATCCAAGTGGTATAAGCTTGATAGAAGATCTCAAATTGTTAAATCAAATTTATTTTACTGATTGTGACTACAATGCCAAATTTTTGTGTGGGTTCACAGCAGGTAAAAAAAAAGAAAGCCCACAACAACCAGCAAACAAACCTTTACACCGTAGTCCCCTATATTCCCCAATTCGTGTGATGCTAAAGTACTTTAGAGCCACTGGCTCACATGAGCACTCCTTTGTGTCAGTGTCAGATTTGTTGCTTTATTTGGTTTACATTTTTATGAACACAAACCTCTTGTATTTCTTCATATACATGTCATAATGCAGAATGCAGCAACGTGAGGAAAAAAAACCCCTCTTAGTTATTTGTCTCTTGTGTTAGCCTAAGAAAGTTAGCTGTAGATACAGACAACATAGAGAGCTGGTCTTACTGAGCACAGCAATAAATACATAAATAAATAGAAAATTATTCAAGATTTTCCTCTATTAAAAATAACTCCACAAAAGCAATGAAGACTCAAAGTAGCCAGCATCCATCCAAAGGCTTGAAGCTTTTCATCTGGGAGACTTCAGACCCAGTGTCAACTGTTTTTCTGAGAAATGACAAACTTTCCCTTCTCTTTGTACAAAGCCAGATGATGACTCTAAAATTTTCCTCCTACCCATCTGTTCGTTCAGCTGGTATGTGGCACCCTTCTCCCCATTTTTTTGGTATTTTTATACAGAATGCAAATTTTCAGGCCAGGAAACTGCAATGTTTAGAATAAAAAAAAATCCTTTAGGCTTGACATACACTCTTGACTCTCAGAAAAAGAATGTTCTTCATTTAGGTTCTCGGAGATATAAGCAGAGTAAACTATTATGCCATCCATGATGAATTACTGAAAACATCAGCAAAGAGCAATTACTGTATGTCTGATCTTAATTTGGCTTCCAGTTAGAAATACAATACCTTATGTAAGCCACCTCAGGAGAACAGATGCCATCAAAGAGCAATGAAAAATGTTAAATATTCTGTGGATAGAATCCACTGCTGTAGCAGCTTCCCATGAGAGCAGATGCAAGTTTTCAGGCATTTTCTGAACATTAAGGACTTGGCAGTATTTTCAAACTCCGCCATGAGGATGCTTACCTTCCCCATCATTAGCTTAACATCATGTTATATTGCACTCTCCATCTCCACAGAGTGGAGAAATCTGGCTGCTTCCTTGGACTGAAATAAACATAGTTTTATTGTGCATCCTACTTATTGTATGGAAGGAATATTTCTTCAACTAAACTATTAGAAACATACTTAAAATATTCACAACTGTAGCAAAACAGGCAGCAGGGAATTTGATAAAAATATGCAGTTCTCTTGAGCTGTGAAAGTGGTTGTTTTGGGAAATGCTTGGTTGTGTGAGAACTAATGTATAAAATGAGAATATTTCTTCAAGTCAGTAGAGCTTCTGAGCTCTGCAATTTTTTTTTATATTTTATTTTTTTTCCTGCATATGGTACATTTTTAGCAATGATGAGGGCTTTTCATGTGTGTGATTTGGACAGATAATAAGAAAGAAGGTGGAAGGACCTTAATGTTTGTCTTGTTGTTCTGTTTGATTATTTTTTTAAAGTTTCAATTTTTCAGAAAAAAAGTTACAACAACAAAAAACCCCAGGACTCTAAATTTAATCTTGCAGTAACAGAGATTTGGCCAAAGGCTGCAATTATTTTGAAAGAGTCAGAATTCAGTGGTTTACAATGTTTCATAAACTGCATTTACTAATTAAAATGAAATAAATTCTATATTCTCTATAACATTGTTACTTCCTTTCCCTCTTTCAAGAACACCTTTGGAAAGAAAGGTCTCACTTTTGTTTCCATGAAACAATTAATATTTTTAGATCTTCCCCACACTAAGCTTAAGATCAAATAAAACCCAAACGTACCAAAGTGTGCAGTGTTGCGAGGGCTGGTGTTGTGCTCTGATGTTGGCAAATTACAGCTGATACATCTGGTGCTCCACTTCAAAGGCCAGATTGGTCATGCTCTGTGTGCTGGGAAATTGCATGCTCGGCTGTACATAATAATGTTTTTCAATTGGGCTTGTTCTGCATAACATAGATTCAATTATTATATAATTCCTACCTCTGCAAGTGAGTTTATTTCTATTTTCTGGTTGATTTAGGAAAAAAAGTTCTTACAAGTTAGACAGGAAATATGGGATAACTTGAGTATCCACTTCTCTTTGATTTATTACTCGGACATCCAGAGTATTGGCTTTCTGTACAATCTACAGGTGAAGAGACCAAGTTGCTGAATTTTGCCACAGAACTTCTCCCAAACACTTCCCTGGAGAACTGGAACTAGATGTGGAACTGGTCATCATTTCTAAGGGAAAAGTTGTTTTTTTTTACTAAAATATCCCATATGTTTTTGTTTCACCTTTACCCCCCCCATCAGCTGGGTAAAAAACCAGAAAAATTTAGGTAGATTATTATTATTGTTTCTAAAACCTTTTTAAAATAAATTTTGCAAATTAAAAGCATCTATGAAAGCATTTTACTTAAGGCACTGCATAACTAAAAGTCCATTACCCTGCAACATGACTTGACGCAGTCAAGTAAAAACTGCACACTTATCCCATTAAAGATTTATTTTGTACTGGTTACCAGTCTGCTCCACTTGACACCCTGTATCTAGTAGAATACAATTCAGCTGAAGTACACTGAAGGCTTAGTGAAATATCTTATGTTGCAAGCTGCAAATGCATTTTCCTCTTAGTTTAGAAATCTCATTCAGACAAAGAAGCACTTTTTAACTATCGGAAGATACAATCTTGACCTAATATTTCCTTAGACATGTCAATTTAACATTGTGATGATGAGCTCTATTAGCTCTGTGCATCAGAGTGGGAATGCATTCTTCAAGCATTCATTGATTACAACATTCAAGAGTTATTAGATTTTCTTGGGAAAGAAGGATGTTCATATGATGAATTAAGGAGAAAAAGCAGTTTAACCTAATTAGAAAAGCACAATTGAGTAAAATATCTATAGCTATATGTCTTCTGTTATTAGGGTTTTCTGGAATAACACAATGAATCTTTCCCACAAAGTATTTACTAATCTATTAAATTTTGCAGAAAGCAGAGGAACATTTTTCGTGCAGCTTAGAAAATGGAAGGACAAACCTATTGTTCATAACAGCTGTAATGAATGAGAACTGCAAGAAAGAAACTATTCTTGTTATAGTGTGAAGATACTATTTAAGAGTAAATGCTTTGATCCTTTTAATGGTATTGAAGACAAATATGGTTGCTATAGAACAGATCTTGGCAATGAAGATGAATATTTTAGTCAGTACAATCTTGTTTTACTAGAAAAATGAATCAAGATGAAATGAAATAGTTCTACTTGTCTCTTTAAAGAAGCCACTAAAAATCAACATGGATAATTATATTAGATAGGAAGCATTTGAAAAATTAAAATTTACAAGATGACAGGAATTTATTGAAATAAATAGAACATATGACATGTACAAGTCTTGTTACTGCCATCTGTATTTGAAAGTTCAGCATTTTTAGCTGTACATGTGGGAAATAAAAGAAAGGCAAAAAGGACAGTCCTGGAAGCGAAGAAAAACCCAACAAATCATTTAACAGCAAATGCTCTTTCTAAAGGAATCTGTCAAGAAATAAAATGATGTGGTAGACAATCCAATTGATATATCAAGTACTCGGGGCTAGTCTTAAGACTCCAACTTCATCATCAAATACCTCAGGAGGAAAAACTTTCTTTCACCACAGAAATAAAATATAATCAATTCTTGCGCTGTGTGCTTTTAAGTTAAAAGACAAAAAGGTTGACTTAATGGAATTCAGCAAATAAAACTAATTTTAACAAGGTCAACTTCTCTATGATTAGCTTTTGCAGGTTAATTAGGATGTACTGAACTGGGAAATCCACTCACAGATGAAGCATTCCCCTAAGATCTGATTACACACAGTAGTTTTCAAGATCAGTGGCTGGTGCTTAGTGAGGCTGGCAGCAGACAGAACTAAAATCTGATAGAAGAGAAGAGATCCTTGGAGATGCAAAGATACATTATGAACAAAAATATAACAAGAACTCACAGGAAAACCACCATAAAGGCCATAGAGCCTACAGGAAGGATGGAGCGAGAATGTTTACAGAGCATGGAGTGACAGTGCAAGGGAGAATGGCTTCAAACTGACAGAGATGAGGTTTAGATCAGATAGTAGGAAAAATTCTTTACTGTGAGTGTGGTGAGGCACTGGAACAGGTTTCCTTGAGAAACTGTGGATATCCCATCCCTCAAGGTGTTCAAGGCCAGTTTGGATGGATCTCTGAGCAATCTGCTCTAGTGGAAGGTGTCACTGCCCATGTCAGGGGGTTGGAACAAGATGATCTTTAATGTCCCTTCCAACACAAACCATTCTCTATGTTCTTCTAAAAAAAATCACATATGGAGTGTTTTCATTGCTTCCTGTTGATTTGCTTTGTAGGCCATTCCTGTACCATGGGCTGTGAGGTGTGATGAGGGTTGGGGCTTAATTTGGGCAGTACCTCCCTCTCTGAACCAGGCCAAGCACATCAACCATATCTTCAGGGAGAAGACACTAATTAACAACATAATTAAAACTAAAAAGTTCTTCTGAGCAGGAATTTTGGATAATTGAACAGCCATCTTGATCAACAAAACTCTACAGTATATAAAAGAAAAGAAGCCAAGAGGAAAAGAAGAAAAGAAAATATAAAGGAAAGCAATAAAAATGTAGGATATCAGCTGACTTCAGCATTTCTGCTGAAAACTTGTGTTGCTGGTATCCAAATTCCAGACTCACTTAACAGATTCAAACAAGTGCAATGCCTCTAAAAGTTGTGACTTTTGAAGGTGTAGTGTGAGCAGGAGAGGGAAAATGTTCCTAATTTTATTATCTGACTATTTGAATGTTGACATTATCTTCACATCAGAGACTTTCACATATGAATTTGACTTACCTAAATTAGTGGGGCAGATTTCCCCCTCTGATTTCTGACAGGTAGAGATTTAGCAGAAACTAAAGATAAGTTGCACATTAGATAAAGATATACACTGTGCTTTAAAATCTTAGTGGGGAGGTTTAATCTGCTGAAACTAACATGTAAATGACATGTTAGAAGTTAATAAAAAAGTAAATATAATTTACAGGATAAAAAATGAAATAAAATATTAAATAAGTTATTAAATACTTATTTTATGCTTCTTATAAGTGTACTGTGCTTTCTGCAGTGGCTTTTCAAGTGGAAGTTTGGATTTTTCCACATGTAATCCTTTCCCTCTTAATAATATAAACTGAGGTGGAGTTGAATGAATTACACAATGTGGGCATAGGCAGAGCAAAACACATCTCTTCCTTCTACCCCATGCTATGGATTTCCAGCCAGGCTTGCTAGATGATCTATTATTTGCATGAAGGCAGAAAAGATTCAAATGAAACAAATATTAGACAAGAATACTTGATAAATGGCAGCAATATGTTCAGCAAAATGTACCTGACACAGTTATTTCTAGACAAGCACCTCAATAGTCTTAAAACATTATTGGTAAAAAAGTTTAAGAGGAAACAATGCAATTTTTTTTAAGAGAAGAAGAATGAAGTGACACAAATATTTCCTTAAATCCTCCACAACAGATGTTTCAACAGAGGCAAAAACATGGTACAGGTACTCAGCTGAGTATCCCTCTTCCCTTTTATGTGGATCAGGCTTTCCGTTTTCACTCCTACCCCTTAAAAATGTAAAAACTAGAAGACGTGAATATTGCAAAAGTATTGTATTAAACTTCAATTTTAAAATGGCATAGATATTTTACTCCCTGTGACCTGTTTTTCTACAGCTTCAAAGCCAAGGTGGCTCTTTACAGGCTGGGTAATTCTGCTCCTCTCAGAGCAGTATTGACAGTGGGAAACAATAAATTTAGGAATTAAGTCAGCCATTCAAACACCAGCCAGGGAAATCCAACTAATTAGTTTTCATTAATTTCCCTGTGGAACACCTGAAGTCCATGTGGGTGTTATGTACAATTCCTGCTGTTTTGGGAAGTTCACCTTTCCTTCAACTGCAGCCAAAAGAGCAGATTCCCAACACTATCACTACCGATGATGAAGACCATCTACAGTAGAAAATTTTCTGTAAATTTTCATCCTTTAAAAGTTTGCTGGAGATAATAACCCCATGAGTTTCTCAATTCCCTAGAATTTTTGTCAGTCTCACTAGTTGCAAAACACTGTGACTACTTGAATCTCTGTTAAACTTGTTGGTGAGTACTCAGAGACCAAAGTTCTGGAGGAGAGACAAAAATCCCAGAGCAGTAGGTGATATTAAAAAAATTTACATGTTTTGGGGGGTTTTTCTTTGCCCTGATGAGGATCATGCCTAGAATGAGAAGAATGAGCACACTTGTGGCAGAGAAACCCAACCTTTAAGTGTGGTTATTGTACTATTTTCCTGTAATTGCATCAGGCAGGAGAGAAGTTATGTCAGCTTTGAGAATGCAGTTTCAGGTGACCCCAGAAGAATTGAGGAATCATTTTGACTTGTGCTATAGAGCCCTTGACCATGGTTCCAGTCAGTGTTTGTGTTAGCTCTTAATCACTGCTGCTTTCCTCATCATTGGAACTAAAGCTAAATATAGGTATTCTATTGTGTTACAAATAGGAAATTTGATGAAAAAGGAAGTTTGGCTCATTCCAAATCTATTAAGAATTTAATAAAAAGGTCAAATACTTGAGCTGATAAAGAAATTGGAAGATAGCATAGAGAGAAAAGGTTGTAATAGCTCTCCTTTATCAGCCAACTAAATATTACAACTTGTAGTCTACTTTAGGTCCCTTCTTGAAAAAGTGAGCCTACACTTTCCACTCCATGTGAAAGGGAAGTACAAGGATACATGTTTATAACAGAAAACATAACATCATTATAAAGGAAAAGAGAAAATTTCTCTATTTACTTCTATTTTACTGAAACAATTCAAATTTTGAATCAGTTTGATCCCAAATGGGTCTTTTCCCAGTTCAGCACTAAACAACCAAGTAGAAAGGTTGATACAGAAACAGTTATCCCAACACCTTCCAGAGAAGGATGAAGATGATTTAACTCCTCTGTTGGAAAGACTGTGCATTACTCTCATAGATGGAATGCAATGGAATCACTTCCTCTCCTTTTTATTTTTCTTTTTTCTTTTCTTTTTTTTTTAAATTAAAGTAAGGTCTGTGGACTCATGCCAGTAATTCTTGCTTTTGTCCAAACAAGTAGCTGATTCTTTAATTTTCAGATTCAGTGGGCACAGTGCCTCAACCCCCAACAAGGCAGGCATCCTTTTAACCTCAAGGATGCAGAAGGAATATGGCAAGCCACCTCTTTCAGAGGCAGAATTGATAAATCTATCAGGCCAGTGGGTGTTGTGCCATCTGCCCCTTGTACAGCAGCAGCATTAATCACAGCCAACTTCTCAGCTGGGTCCAACTCCTGTCCTTAACCAGGTCCATGGATCAGCAGGATGGGGAGTGAGGGAAGCATTAGACAGGACCAATGGTACAAGTTTGCTAGTTTTGACCAGGGTGGGTTCATGCATGTGAAGTCCCCTGAAATCAGAGATGAAAGCTGACTGTTCCTGTTTGTTTCATCATGCAGTGGCTACTATGAGGAGAAATGCTTCATTCTGTGCATTTGGCAGTAAGGGTTAATCTACTCTTAAATTTACCCCAACCAAGGACAAGAATCATCTACATATTCGTGGTAAAGTTTGGTTTTGTGGAATCCTTTGCATTATATCATTCATTTCCCAGACAGAAGCTCATAAGTAAATGCATCCACAAGCTCAAATTAAATGCATGAAGTGTTTCCTAAAATGTTCCATAGCACTAAGATGTGATAAGTTTTTTCCAACAGAATGAGAAACAGGTATGTTTTTATTGCTTTGTCACTCCATCATCCTCCTAGTTACCTCAAGCTAGTCACTCACAGATGTTTTCTCCTCTCTCTCTCTCTCTTTAAAAATCTGTGTTAGACTATGCAAGCCTCATAAAAGACAATAAGTCCCTTAGGCAAAGAAGAGATATATTCCCAATTGAAATATCACTAACCTTACTTTGCAAGTTTTTCAGGAATACTAACACTCTTTCCTCAGCTCCTTCTTTACGAAAATGCATGGCTGTATCCTTTGGTAATCTAAGTTCCACAGAGCCAGACAAAAAAAAAATAAAAATCCTGTGATAACTGTAGGGCTTATCAGATAATTAATATTCAGAAGCAGAAAATTCGTAAAGAACGTTGTTTACGAAATCAAAGTGATTTCATGTTTCGCTCTGATAAAATTTACTCAGAGAAATAAAAGTACTTTATTTTAACTTTATCACTTTGTTGGTCTTTTAGAAAACATCAAAATGATTTATAGGCTGGACTGCAAACCTCTCTTCTTGAATCTCAGCAAAATTGTTTTGGAAAGCTTCTCTGGATCATGTGGCTTGATGGCATTTCTTGTTCCCCTTTTAAAGCACCTGGCAATCTGGGTATTGCAGTACTTGTATATCCCTGGTTTTGCTGATATTTCCGGCTTTTTCTGTCCAATTGATCACAGCTACTAGGGAAATGTTTTAATATGGATGTTTAGAGTTTTCAAAGTAGCATTTTAGCATTTCAAAATTTCAAATGAGAGTTTGAAATTTTGCTGAGTTACAGCATGGGACTTTCAAGAGTATTATAAATCAAAATTTATTAGCTAAAAGTATCCACCAAGGTAGAGAAAATAGATGCTCAATGGCACATAAATCCTGCCTGATGTTCAGTGACAAAGGAAAATAGAGATACAGGGAAGTTAATTTTCCTTTTTTCATGACCACAGCTGATGAGCATTGCATTCTCACATGCACCATGGCAGCCAATAACACCTAATATTTTTCTGCCTATTCTGTTTTTTATTGCCTATGCAGTTTTTATTCATCTGCAGTTTATAAATCTCTTCTTATTCCTGCGCAGCTATTTGCATCAATAATATAATTTAACAGTAAATTTCACAGTCTAATTATTCATTGCATTAAAAACATTTCCATTTATTAATTTTAAATTGTTTGCCTGGTAATTTTAACAAATGCCCTTGTGCTCATTTTATGAGCCAGCCTTATTTGCATTCTCTTGAACAATAATTTTAATTATTTTTCCCTTTTCCCCCTAAGACAAAACAGAACAATCTGGAGTTCCAGATCTACTCTCCACTAACGTGGGATAAGCAGATGCCTGACTTCAATGGGGGTTTGTCACATGGCTGCATTTGCAAGGTTACAGCCTTAGTGAATGATAGCTGTCATTCCTACAGCAAAGATTTTGCACCTGTAACTGCAAAGTCTGTGCACAATAAGCTGAAAGAAGGAGGCTCCTACTTTTGAAATTTCTGACCATGGGTTTCAGCTTAATTGTCACCAGTATTTTCTCCACATTTCTTTATATAACTATCTTTATGTGGTCCATTGGTTATTTTTGCTTATTTAATTTTCAATTAATTTTTGTTGAAAAACTAATTAGATCAGACCCTAGCTTTTCCCCTTCATACTGCAATCCAAATTGAAGGAAACTTCTGCTTTTTGATAATAGAATATTTGTTTTCACGCTCTGCAGAATTTTACTACTGCTGTGCAATATATCCATTTTATTCATGTCCAGTCTGGGTCTCTGTGGCTTGAAAATGAGGAAAGCAAGGGCCAGCTCACTCCCAGAATCCACAGCCCTAGCCTGGCTGGAAAAGGGCCATACCTGGCCCTGCCATCTGCAAATGGTGGTTTTAGCCTCACGTGTTCTGGGACACCAGAATTCAGACTCTGTTGTTATCTTGGGAGGGCTTTTTTGGCATAATTGAGATAAGTACCAATCCCTCTACTGTCTTTCATCTAATACACAAGTTATAATTCTTTAGGGAATAAGACAAGAATGTTTCATAAAATATGAGGGCAGCAACCTCAATCTTCCCAAATCCCTCTCAATCTCTCTTTGCTCTTCTCTCCATCTTTCTTTAAGCATGATCCACATTTGTGTTCTGCAGTCTTTAAGCAGTGAGGAGGATTAACAGTTGATCTGAATAAATGCAGATGAATTGACGGTTTTAGGCTACTGATTTAGTGGCCAGATCAATTACATATATTAAATAAATAATATTCTTCAGCATGATAAGGAATAGAAAGAAGAAAAGCTTTTTAGCAGAAGACAAGTATGAAGAACTTTCAAATACTTCAAAATGATGCCAATACATCAGCCCCAGAGACCTTTCAGGCATATATGAAGTATAATAAAATACCTGCATGCTAACACAAGAAGCTTGAAGGACAAACAAGGAGAATTTGGAAGCTGTGACTAACAGGGAGAATTTATGTAGGAGACTTGACAGAAACATGGTGGATGTACGAGCTCAGTAGCTCATAAACATGGTGAGTTAAAGCCCAGCACTACTAGCTGAGGAGGAAATACAAGTGTATAAATTTGAACATTTGGGAAAATTTGAGTTGAGACATAGGAAACAAAGAAGAATTTCAAAGGATTTGTATGAATCCATTCTTTCATTGGTAGTGACAAATCCCAGAGCTTCTGCTAAAAAAACACCATCAAATATGAAGACTAATTTTTAAAGAGCTGAACAGAAGCGTTGGAATTATGCAAGTAAACAAGAATGGATAGATGTGAAAGCAAAGGTGATCAGCAACCTGCAGTGATCACTGTGGTTCAAAGAGGAGGAGGAAAAAAAAACTAATCTAAAGTTACATACTGACATTCCAATGCAGCCAGAATTCTTAATTCTGTCCATAAATGTTACACAGGAGTTGGTACTTGGCACAGTGTCCTATGGAGGACTACCACACAAGACTCCTGTTAATTACTCCTGTCAATTACATTCTTATATCAAATTGAGTAAGAAGAGAATTAGCAGTGAGAAAGAATTAAATATAAAGGATGAAAACCCAAAACATGAGAACTAAAAGACTGAATATATTTTTTCATTAAATGTGTAAAAATTAGATATATGCATATATTAAAATTGTTTCTCACAAACATACATATTTTTGGAAGACTTGAGAGCATCTCATAACGTTTTAAGAAGGAAAATTTTTAACATAAGATAGTATTGAAATCAACCTATTCTTAACACAGCCTTCAGGGGACTGAGAAACTCCAGTTTCTAATACTAGAATCACAGAAGTATTTTTTAATATTTTGTTGAACTCTATTGAGACTAAAGCTAGATAGAAGCACAAATGATGATCATTGATGTATCTGCTGGAAATCTAGAGCCAATAATATTCTATATCCATATGTTCCATTTAAAAATGTACATTTGTTAACATGCAGATTAGAAGAAAATATACACTCCAGTGGGGAAAAGAGGATTTTGGAGCAATAAATTGTGAGTTGAGCAGGCAAAACACAATCTTATCTTATAAAGAAACATTTTCAGATAGGTAGGAACTGAAAAGAAATTTTTAAAATAATTAAAATGTTTCTTGAATTAGGAGTAATGCCCACACAGCATCTTCTGGATAAGAGTATAGTACAGCGAACAACCAGGGGAAATATTAAATGTCTGGATTGCCTGAAAGTCTTAAAAAGAGAAATATCTATAGGAGCTGACACACTCCACCAAAAGGAATTAATATATGGCCTCAAACCCAGGCTCTGTGCACATGATATCCCCTGCCAGGGGGAGAGAGCAGAGAGCAGCAATGAGTGAACAAGGGACAGCAAATCACTGAGACCAGAGACACTTTTCCAGCTCAGCTGCTGAGGCTGGACAGAACTCCTCTGTCCTTGGTCACCAGAGTGGCCCTGCTCTTTGTCCTTCCTTTCAGTGCAACAGCCCGTCCCTCTGTCCAGTCCTGGTGATGTCTGGGAAGAGGGCACAGGTGGATCAGTCACTTCACTGTGCTGTCAGGCACAACATGGAGCTCAGAGGAACCAGGCAAGCAAAACCAACAGGATCTGCTTGTGGATTTAGCGTTGTTCTGGATGGCATGTGACCCTGTAGAGAAGGTCTCAGCCCTTTGTGTTTGCCACAGATGTGCAGCAGCTGTGACTCAAAATGATCACAGAGAGGACTGGGACCTGTTGGAGCCAGGCCAGAGGAGGCACCAAGGGGATCAGAGGGATGGAGCAGCTCTGCTGGGAGGAAAGGCTGAGAGAGCTGGGATTGTTCAGCCTGGAGCAGGGAGGGCTCCAGGGTGACCTGATTGTGGCCTTCCAGTACCTGAAGGCACCCTACAGGAAAGATGGAGAGGGACTATTTGCAAAGGCTTGGAGTGTCAGGACAAGAGGGAATGGCTTCACACTGAAAGGGTGTAGGGTTAGATTGGACATTATGAATAATTCTTTACTGTGAGGGTGGTGAGGCACTGGAACAGAGAAGCTGTTGCAACCTCCGCCTTGAAAGGATTCCAGGCCACTTTGGATGGGGCTCTGAGCAGCTTCATCTCATGGAAGGTGTCGCTGCCCATGGAAGAGGGGTTGCAATGAGAGGATCTTTAAGGCCCCCTCCAAGCTAAATCATTCCAGGATTCTATGATTCTGGAGTGGTAGCTACAATATACCCCAGTGCCTGAGAAATTTACCCACTGTTGCACTGCTCACGCTCCTCCGTCAAGAAGGGCACGACCCATCCTCCAGCCAGATTAGAAATTCAAGTGTCGTCATTAGTGGAAATAGGTTTTGTTTTGTCTGAACTGGGAAAAGTGAAAAAGAAATCAAAACACACCATTGGGAACCCTTAAGAGGAAAAACTATGCAGCACAGACCTTTCTGATATAAATTATGGCATGAATGAAACACAGCTAATTCACATCAATAAGAAAGAACATCAAACAATTATTGAAACAGTAATAAAAGTGCTAACAAGCTATTACTAAGACTACAAACCAAATGAGCAATAGAATAACACTCACAGGAAAGGCAGACAGTATAAGATAATAAAGAGCTTGATAGCAAATTGTTGATAACACCTTTCAACCCAACTTAGCCAAGCAAATCCCTTCACCATCTGGCTTAAGTGGGGTGTGAGTCATGGAATGATATCAAAATATGCTCTGAAAAACCAAGTTTTTAATTCATTGTTTTGAGATGTTACCTACAGCATTTTTATAAGTGCTTTTTTGGAATGGAGCAGAGCTCATTTTCTTAAGAATTTGCAGTTCTGAACAAATTTAAAGTTGTAGGAATCATACTCTATTATGCAAAAAAATGGTTTCATGGAGGAGTGCAGTAGCAAAAACCTTTTATTTGGTTCATTAGGAAAAGTAATCCTGACAAGATTGTAGGAGAATGGAGACCTGAATCCAGGGTGGATTGCCTTCTGACCTACTCCTTATTAGACGTGTACAGTTCTCAGGCAGGCATCACCCAGATCTGGAAAATGGCCAGTATTAGTCCAGCTGGGAATAGATTAGCAATGGCTTAACAGGAAATCAACACCCTGTGCTATGACAGGAACTCCAGGAAAAGCAGCTACTAAGCTACTCATAAAAATGCATTTTAGACTAAATTCTCTTGCAGAAAACAGACTAATTCAATGATTTCTTATTTTTGAATTACCTATTCATTTATTAAAAGAAAATTTCATATGTGTCAATTTAGGTGGGGAAAAAACCAAAATACAATGTCAACACCATTTCACTTGAATTACCAAGATTCTATATATTGGCTGTATCTATACCTTCATTCTGTTTTTGAAAAATAATCTCTATCTCACTTTTCACAGCCAGGTTCTGCTTTTAACCCATAATATAATATCCTAATTATTTTTCAAATGTCACATTAAAATATAGGTGTTAATTTCCATACTGAGACAACATACTTTCCTACAGTTTACTAATTATTGCTCCCTAAAAAAAAAATAAGTTTTATAAAATCTTTATGTTCTTTAATATACTTTATTTTTTTAATGAAAGATTAAAGGAAACAAAAAAAAAATATATATATATGGTAAATCTAATACCATAAAATACCTCTATTTGGATATCAGGCTGTGGAATTCAGTGTACATGATTGTCTTGTGGCAAGAGAATTCCTGAAACCAAAAGAGGAATTATACTAAAATAAAGGATATTGAACTCAGTCATCAATGGACAGAAATTATGGTATGAGTTCCCCTAAATTATACTGCAAACATTTTAAGCATCCTTGTAAATCATCTTTTTTCTGCCCAAACATTTCAGGAAGATATTGGAGTATGGAAATTAATTGTCTGAAGAAGTATAAGAGTGTTCTGTTCATAAAATAAAACTAAATGGACTTTCTGTTTCAGTATATTAAAATGCATACTTAGAGGAAGGGAATATAAATATACATTCTTTATGTAAATAGTTTGCTTGGTTTATTTTTTTTTCTTTTTCTCAAGTAGTATCACAGTTCCTTAAATGGAATCTAGTTTTTTTCTGCCTTGAGAAAATTTCACTGGCTATATCAAAATTATTCTTTGCTCTTGTTCCCTGGTCAACAAAGGTAATAAAAATGCACAAAGCAGCCACACATAATAGCTTCAGCTGAGATAATATAAAGTTTAATGTTATTTTTTTCTCACCTCAGTGAAGAATTAAGTTTTTTACAGCAGTTACAGTGCCATATATTATAATCCCACTGACTCACACACACACAAAAAATCCATATAATTGCTTTTCCTATCTAACCATGTAGTGAATTACAGATCCTGTAATTAAGGCCATCAGCTGACTAAAGTACCAGTGGACCAATATCCCACCATGAGGAAATGCCATTGACAGGTGATTTGAGCCACAGAGGATCAAACTGCAGTGCAAAGCCTGAAACAGCAATTTCACATTCACATTATTTGAGTTAAAAGTTTTAAGGTAAATTGTTTAACCAATTCTGAACCAAAGGGATTTCGGTAACTCTCCACATAAGGAAGTAGATATTTCCATTTTCCTTCATGGTTTAAACAAAAGCAAATCTGAGGAATGCAGGAAATTCAGATTCCAATGTAGTGTAAGTACAATCTAACCTCTGCAGGAAAAAAAAAGTGTGTCTTCATCCTTTTCTTTTTTACTTGAAAGACATCTTAATGTGTTTCTCTAAGGAGGTGTGGTACATGTAATGAATTTTATATATATACATGCCCTTGTCTTTCATTCCTTTTTAATTTCTGAAGTTATCAGTACTCTGTGTCACACAGATCTGATGGAGAACACCATTCTCACAAATTTCATGGAAATAGGCTGCTGAAGAGAGCAAACCCTTCTATATTTCATGACTGAATAAAAGACAGCACTATGAGATTGTTTCTTTTTTTAGCATCAGAGAACTTTCTGTGAGACATGAATTTTTCAGCTGGGTAGGAGTTTACTGAGAGCAGTCATAACATTTTTTTCATACATACATTTTCAGAAGGCTTGCTATAATTCACTCAAAAATATAGTTAAGGACAAGACACAGGAAGAAATATTAAGAGATAATAATACTTGTGATACAAGGTCATCTGATGACAAGAATTCACTATCCAGTAAAAATATATGCCCTCAGCCTTTTGGGGAGTACAGAAAAAATCCATATTGGTCCCTCACATTCCTCCAGAACTGAATTTCATCTCTGTCTGCAAGAATTGTTAAATACAAAATGTATTGACAGAATTAATTTAATAACAGATTCAAAAAGTGCTCATCTAGTGATCTCCTAGTCATAGTTTTCATAATTCTCAATCATTTGTTCTTCCTGCTATAACACCTTTTCTCCATTCTGTTTTATAAAATTCTTGCATCTACTCCTTCACGTAGTTTCTGGGCACATAACACAATTAATTACATGACTAACATCCGTGTGCAGCATGATTTCCTAAGGTAGACTGAAGACCACTCTGAGCACGTATTTCCTTGTCAGCAGTTCAATTCATTTTACACATGCTAGAGAAATGTCCATCAGTTTCATATTGTTCGGAGTTCTAAAAGAAATTTTGCAACTTAAGGAAAAAAACAAAAAACCAAAAAAGCCCCCCACAAACAGAACAAAACCTAGCAAACAAAACTGTGGAAGGTATTTTTCCACGAATAAGCCCTAAAACGGAGTTTTAATTTGCAGCATTCATACCCACCTACTGACAGCACCTCCTTTCCCTTGAAATCTCAGGGGGAATGCAGCTGCAGGCAATTACTTCTAGAGGTCAGTGTTTGACTCTCCTTCTTCCACAACTCTTAACCTTCTGCCTAAGACTCCTTCTAATGAGCTGGGAAAGCCTAGCAACAGAAACAAAGGAATCTAGGGATGTTTTACTAGAACATGAATGATGTTTTTGTGGGATGGGTCTTTCCTGACAGTTAATAAGCTGCTGAATTAGGGTCCACGTCTCCTACCTAGAAATAACTGTGCCTGTCTTCTCTGTGAATCACTGGTCAAAGTACAGTTTAGAATTGTTTTACAAACATTAAATAACATCTAAAATGTAATGGTAAACTTTTCTTAAGCTGCTTTATTCCAGAAAAAAAACTTTTTATTGTTTTGCTTAAAACATTCCCCTAGGAAAAAAACCCTAATTTTTTTCATTTTTCACTAGACTATACAAGCAGCTGGATTATGTTGGTCAATGTTATCTCAAAGATCAGTAATCACAGGATTGATGTTTATTTACACCTTTTATTTTAATGAATCCAAAATAAATTTTATGACAATTTATGTCAACATTATTACTAGCATATGAATCAAGAAGTGACCTAGTGATGTTGTTAGTACCAGTGGGTAGTACAAGAATTCAATAATGGTTGTACTAGGTCTGAAACACACAGAAAAAGCCATTTTTACTTGCCAAAATATTTTTTTTTTTCTCTGAGGAAATAAAGAAAAATAACATTTTACAGAAAAATAACATTTGAGCACTTCTGATTATCAGTGGTCTCTGATGGGTCAATTATCTCATTTAGGATGTCCTTATAATTTAGATAAGGACATCCTTTCTGACCCTTTTCTACCCTATAATGGAACATATGTGTATAAAACAATTTTAGGAATGGTTATAATCAAAGAGAAATTGAATCTACCAGTAATCCATGCTAAACTCCAAGGAAGTCAGACAGAATAACAAAATAAATTGAAAATGAAAACATGAACTTTAAATAATCTATGAAATTTGTAAAAACATCAAAAATCCCACTTCAATATATTTTCAAATGCGTTTCATGTACTGAAATACATTTTCCTAAATGACTGAAGGTTAGGAAGATTGATGGATTAGAGGCTAAAATTGAGGAGGTGGTCAGTTGGCCTTAGTGATCACCTGGCTGGGGTCACATTGTGTATTTGATGTCAGTCAGTCCTGCCTAAATCAATGTGGTTTTGTTATTTCATTGCAATAAACTTTAATTTGTATTGGAAGTAAGATGATTATTACGTGAATTTGTGTCACTTGCTTTTTTTTTTCCAGTGTCTGGCTGTGAAGATTTCAGGTCTCTGTTTGGTTTTGTCCATGTATCTCTGTTGAATAACCACCATCTTAAATTTCTGCAAATTCATGACCTTTATACTTTCTGCATATATTTTTAACACTTTTTTTCTCAAAGGAACTTCTGTTCTGACAATATCTTTTGATATTATGCTCTACTGATGTGTATCTTTTCAGCTGGGCAAGTCTTTATTTCTGAAATAATGAATTAGTCTTGTTACATTTTCCATGGTACGATAAAGCTACACAATATATTATTGATAACACTCATAAGCCTACTTATAAAAAAAGAAGATAAAAAATGTTGTGAGAGAAGAATGAGCACTTTAAATTGAAAGATATGGGTGCAAAAGGAAAAAAAATAAAAGGAATGATAATAGAAATCAGAGGCCTGAGGATAAAGATGAACATATTTGAATTCTGGTGGGATTTCATGCTCACACACAATCCATTTGTTGAGACTTTTTGATTTGCATTGCACTTTACTGCTGTACAAGAGCTTTCTCTAGGTGTATTTTTCTATCTCTACAGTTTTAATGTTTTTTTAATCATTTTTTTCAGCCTTTAGATGTGTTTTTCTGGATGCATTTTATTTAGCTATTTTAAACTCCCAGTAAATATTTTGAATTATTTATTTGCTAGAATATTTAAGTTTTCAGTTGTTACATTTACATCACAGATGAGCTTTTCATTTTTCAGATATCCAGTAGTCATGAACAGTATTGAGAGTAATGAAACTTCTAAGAGAGGAAAATATTTCATCTGAAAGAATAGCTTTTGCTTAATAGTATGAAGTGAGGAAAAAATAGTTTAGATGTTTATAAAACAAACTCTGAACTGCACAGGAAAAGTCATTACTCAGTTTTTTATGGGTAGAATTGGATATTTATGTGGAAAGTTCCTGGAGATTGTGCATGCAAGGAGTCTGTAATATTGATTTGTTCTCAGATGCAATATTGAAAAAGACATGCTGCTGAAATATGTCAGTCAGTGAAAGAAAAATACTGAGCCTTGATTTTCCTTCTGAGAGAACTGAGAGGTTGACTGTAAACACAGAGGTAACTCATCGGTTCATGGCCATCCACTTATTTGCTGACAAATGAAGGTAAGAAATTGACAGTCTAAATCATCATGAGAAAAATAATCCTAAATTTACTCATCCTTAAGTGAGGAAATAACTGCATTTTAAAGATCTGTGTTTTAATCATGTGTTTTGTAATCAGATTATATAGACACGTTTTTCTCTCTCCCCCAAAATATTACAATCCTACATAAACCCAAACCAGAAGACGAAATAATTCAAATTAAAAAACAGACAAACAAACAAAAAACCAACCTCCAAATACACAAAATTAAATGTTTGAGATTCTCAAAGATACTAATTGATAAAAGCACAATTGCTTCTGAGAGCTAAAAGATGCCCTTTGAAAGCTCCTGCATCAAGTTTCTTTGGTCCATGCACCAAAAAAAAACAAAACAAAACCAAACCATACCAAGTCAAACTATGTTAGTGATACTGTGCTCCTGGATTCAAATCAATACCATGACTCAATGAATAATACCAAAGAGTATTAAATACTTTGAAGAAAATGTGCCTTTTCAGTAACTTGTGTAGTATTCTAACAGCCACAGGAAAAAAACCCAGTAAATTATGCAATACAATAAATTTAAGTCTAGACTTGAAAGATTTATCATTCAAACTTCAGTCATTTACCCAATAACACAAAAATAGGAATGCACATATAAATGTTTATATATGCAGGTGCCCATCCCACTCTCTAGATCTATACAGGTAGTGAAGAAAAACAAAATGCTTTGAGAGTACACATTAAATACTTCAGTAAGTCCCAGCATGAATACTGGGTTATTCCCCTTGTACCAGCTCTAGAATCTGCTTTTGTTTAATTATCCTATGACACAGGAGGATGCTGTGCCATGGAAAAGTCAACAATGTCATTTATTAGGCAGTTTAAGCAGCATCTATCTGGAAGACAAGAGAGCTGTAAAAACTAAACAGAGCAAACAGACTGTACCTTCCAAGTGCTGCCCATTCTCCAAAGTGTGGGAGGAGATCCAATGTATTTGATCTTATAGGAGCTGTAAAAGAAGACTTCTATACACCCTACAGCATCTATTTTCCAGGACAGCTATTGCAGGTATAGTCCTTAAAAGCCTGTAGTCAAATATCTTATTTAATTCAAGATCACAGTCACTAGGACATCAGAGCTGTGTTTTGTCACTCTATCTATTAAATGTGACAGGCATAACAATGGAAACTCCTGGTTTCTTCTCTCTCAAGTGCAGGTCCCTCATAGAAAAGTAATCAGAACTCTACCTTAAGTGGCTTTTACCAGGAAAATATTGAGACTTACTACAACAGCAATTATAAAAATTGTGATTATATAAGAGTATACATGCTACAACAATCACAAAGTAAATGCATGTGGAGCCAAGTCTCCTCATAGATCCATTTGACAAGACAGGGTTGAGTACAAGTCATCTGTGCACTGATTCACCTCTCAAGGCAAGAAGAGTTGGCATGTGCTTGCCTGGTTTTGTATTTCATCATATTTCTCTCGTGTATTTCTTCACCTTGAAAACAAATTTTGATTTTTGATACAGGAATGAAAATTGTGCCCACTCCATATTTTGTAAGAAGTGAGATAAGGGCAATAGGAGGAACTATTGTTTATTAAGGAATGGAAACCATTATCTTTCCATTGTTATCACAGCTCCTTTCCTGTGTGCCTCGTGATCAGTCTCATCACCATCACAGCAAGCTTGGCACTGATTTTCTTTTTTGCCTTAGTTTTCAGTCACTAATTGTGTGATTAAGGCTTTATGTATTCAATGGTTCCTTGCCAACACCCCATTGCCTGTCACTTTTCAATTTAAGGTCTGTCTCAACTGCTGCTCTATGTTTTCTCCTAAATTTCCTACACTGACATTTCTTCTTTAAAAGTTGTTTTAAAGAAAATCTGTTTTCAAGAAAAGCAGATTTTCCATGATTCTCTGCTCTTTTTTTTCTTATCAAAAACAATTCTGAGAAGCCTATGGCAATGTTAGGTAATGTTTCAACATATCTGCAAGAAGGATTAAGTCCTCAAATACACACTATGTCAATGCTAAAAGCAGTGTAGCTCTCAAGCCTTATACAACTCTGAGCCTCCCAGGAGCAGTATTTGTTCTTGCTCTTGCAAAGAATTAGAGAGCTATGAGAAGAAGAAAAACATGCCAGTGGAAAGAGCTTCTGACAACAATTATTTCTTTAACAGCGGCTTTGTAGCCTTACCATCTCAGTGTTGTGGTTTGTATTTGTGGGCTTCAGCATCTCAGGGCTCAGGGTTTGTTAAAAATTCTTTTTTTTCATTGAGGTGGATTGACCTGGGGTGTGTGCAAGGTGCTCTATCCCCAGATCTCCTGCTCCAGGGGGATCTATATATTATCCCTTTTCTCAGCAGGACAGTACCTGGGGAGAAAGTAAATAGAAAAAAAATCTCATGGGTCAAGGTAAAGGCAGTTTAATAAAGCAAAAGCAAACATTATGGGTGCAGAAGCAAAAGAAAAAAAGATCTTATTTCTCCACTTCCCATCAACAGCCATGCCCCAGGAAACAGGGCTTCAGTACAGCAAAGGTTGCCCCAGAAGACAAATGTCAGAAAAAACAGAATACCTCCAACCTCGGCCTTAGCTTTTATTGCTGAGAAGATGCTGTATGGAATGGAATCTCCCTTTTGTCTGCCTGGGTCAGCTGTCCTGGCTGTGTCCCCTCCCAGACCCACCCTAGTGACCTTTTGGGGCTGGTGGTGCTGGTTTGGACAGCCTTGGTGCTGTGGGACCAGTGCCCAGCAATCCCCAAACACTGCTGGGTTCTCAACACCTTTCTCTCTGCTCAGCACCGTGAGTGCTGAGGTGGGAAAATTAACTCCATCTCAGCCAAACCTTCAGAAATGGCTGGTTTTGTGGGGTTTGTGACCCACAGTACAAAGCAATGCCTAAAGTACTGCCTGCAGAGATTCTCTCATCTAAAGCTCAGAATTTGACTCTACCTCGGAGTATCTAGGGGAGAAGATTTGCCTGCCATTGCTCCAAAATAATTAAAATTCATTACCCCTCTCCATTAAATTAATGAAGATTTCTTTTCAAGTTCCTCAGGAGACAGTGTTATGCAAGAAATATTAATGTGATGGCAGTGTGGGTTTTATCTTTTTAGTCTTCCTTCTTGAAGGTGTTGCCCTGACTGCTGTGCTGAGTGAGGAGGAAATTGTGCTAAGGGAGAACCACAGGGAAGGAGGACATCATGGTCAGAACTTGATCATTACCTTTACTGACAGACCACCAGAAGAAATCTAACATCTACCACCACAGAGCTGCAGCAAATTCCTTTTGGTTAGAGAAATATGCACACATTCCTACAATGGTAATATTAATAAAAAAAAAAAATTGGAAAGGTAAAACATACTTGGAAAGGCACGATCTACATGGCATCAGAGCAGAAACATTTCAGTTACATCACATTTTGTCTTTAAATTTGTTTTTACCTCTACACTGCCTAAAAATTTGGAAATAAGGAGAATTTAAAGTAGTGAATGATTCACTGATGCAAAGACTACTCATAAGATAATACAATAATGTTGCAGATGTCAGATCTGAGCTTGTATTGTTATTAATGAATCACTGGCAAGAGCTGGAAAAAAGCAGTGGTTTCAGTTTTTTTCTTTGGGTATTGGTCAGTTTTACTGGTGTGTTTGAAGCCAATATACCATCTCACAGAGACTACAGGAAATGGAACTCTTAAATATGCAATTTATTGCCAAAGAATGCTGTTTACACAAGCATCTGCCATGTAGTAGAAGAATCATTATTATCCATGGTTACAGCTTTTAATTTTTTTTTAAAAACTATCTATATATTTGTATTGCCTCTGTGCTACTTTAGTAGATTCTTCTCCAATTAACATGGAGTAGCCTGGGATTGAAATGGCTATCCACTCCAGTATGAAGTAATTAGGACTGAACTGTATGAGAAACAGAGGTTGTTCAGCTTCTGGGCCTCTGGGCATGGAGAAGGGAGAGCAAGAAGCTGAACCTTTCTGCTACTCAATTCTTTCAGAAGAACATCTAGGAGAATGAATCATAGTCTCTAGTTCTACTCACCCATGCAGCATTTTCCAAAGCTTGCAGGACTTCCCTGTCATTCCTGAAATCCAACAGGTTGTTTTTCCCAACCTCATGTAAACAGGAGCTCTCCCAGTCTGGCACAACATCTGCCTTGTGGCCATCACAGATTTAATTCTTATGATATAAAGCTGTCTGTAGGACCACTTGGTTCAGAAAAGAAATAGATTTATTATCTTAAAAACCCCTAAAACAACAGAGATCTGTACATAGCTATGCTATTGCTTCTTAGAATAATTTTTTTTTTAAGTCCAAAAATGCCAAAATTAAAGGAAAACCAGGAAAGCTGTTAACTGCTTTTAACTTTGCCTTTTTCATCCTTGGAAGGAGACAACTAAATTTCTCTTTTGAAAGTTACAGAAACAGAACCAATGTTATTGCTATTGTTACAAAAGACGCTTGTCTTTTTATTTTCTTTGAAATGGCATATTTTGATAAAGGTGATTTTATGAGTGTACTGAGGTAAGAGGTATAGAAGGTATTTAGCTGCTATTTGTCTGCCTTGTTACTGTAGTTTCACAGGTTTTTTTCTCTGATATTACTCAGATGTGCTTGAAAAGGGGGTTTATGGTCTAATTTCAGAAAATAGGAATGAATCCCTTCCAGTTTTCTAACCTGTTCTATTGCTGACCCATTAAATATTTTCTGTTAACAGAAAAGGTATTAAAAACATCTTTACTGAACACCTAGAAGTGTAAGTAAGTTTATAAACTCTGAATATATTCTGCTTTATTGTAAACCCACTGTCATTATTTGATTTTTGCATAGTTCAAATTTTGGTCTCCATAATCAACACAAAGCACATTTTAATTGGATATATATTTTTATATACTCTTAAATATATATATAGCTTAGCTAAAAGATTTCTGTACTTAGATCAGCATATTTAGCTGAAAAAAGAAGCAACAGTTTGAGTTTTTGCTCTTAATAACTGAAACTGCTTTCATAAATGCTCATAAAAGTAACATTTAATCTCTTGCAGTGCCCCAAAAATATTGAAAAGATCACTGTTCCACTGTAAAATGAAATTTTAGAAGCTCTTCAGAACACTCAGACTGTTAATTGTGTTAAAGTACATGCTGTAAATGGTTATAGTGTGCTATTTTGTTTTTATTGAAGACTAAGTGGAGTTTAAATTACCCCTTCAGACAGATAGCTTTGTTATGCTTATTATGTTTTTATATAAATCTCAGTAATTCTGTTTCAAAGGTAAAGATAAAGAATTTTTTATCTGTTTAGAATGTTATAAAGAAACCAATTCCTGCATATATTTAAGTGACAGTAAACGAGGCATTGCAGAATCTCAGCAAAAACTCAAGTGCTCGGTGATTCTGAGTCGAGCTGAGCCGGACATTGTGCTCATGCCCTCTGGTTTTTGAAAGATGAAGATGGGTAATAAAGGTGGACACTTGCAAAGGCCTTGCAAGTGACACTGTGGTTGAGGCAGACACCTGAAAAGCAGAACCCCTGTGCAAAAGCCCCTTTCTCTTCCTGTTTCAGCTCAGCACTTGATCCCTCACTAATGCTCATGGCTGGTGACTTCCCAGCCTGTGGTTCTCCTGAGACAGGTCTGTTCCAGTCTCTTGTCTGGATGATATTTGCCTGTATTTACTGACATTGGAGAGTTGTACTCCAGCCTTTGCCTGCTCAGGTGAATCCCTGAAATACAGAGGTAAAAGCACCAAGAAACTGTCTCTCCTTTTGTCCTTACCTAGCTGCTCAGCAGAGAGCAGCTTTAAAGATGATAGAACAAGAAAGGTGCCTGTGCTGTAGCCAAAGAGACGCCTGAAGTGGAGGGCTGGACTCAATCTCTTACAATGACTGCCCCCCACCCACTTGTGTTCATGTAACTACATCAAAAATAACTGATAATCAAAAATAATTGATTACATGCTTCCAACTGGCTGGCAAGAGGTCAGACAAGCTCCTCTTCTGGTACTGTCTCATAGAGATGTCCTCCACTGGGAGTGCTGTCCCAGGAGGCCACCATGTTGTGATCCACAGAGATGCCTCTGCCTGAATTAAGGTGCAAACAAGGCCATATACTGAAGTCAATAGTATGGATTTTATTTAACAGGAGGTGTGAGGGAGAAGGAGAGAGAGAGAGAAAGAAATAGGAAATGGAGAAGTGGGGCAGGGAGAGAAAGGGAGTGACAGAGAGATTTTCTGGATCCTGACAGCATCCTGAGGGCTGTGGCCTTTCCCCCAGTCCCAGACAGAGCTGGTTTTCAGCAGAGCTGATGGGTTTGGCTTTCCTTGTGGGTGCATTCTTCTCCCCCAGCCCTGTTTAGGTCTCCCTGTACAAATAGTCACCAAACATGGAATATGTGAACGTGGAAGGCTCGAGAAACAGAGAAAGAGGAGAAAGGAAATAAGCCTTTCCTTTTTTTCCACAGTAGCAGATTCCTAGCTTTATTTAAGTTGTATTCAGCCATAACATGAAACAGCACAGCTGACTTTTTCCTTCCTAAAAACCAGTTGACTCTTTCCTTCTTTAGCATTGTAAGGCTGTTCTCCACAAAGGAGGTTTAGAGAAACACAGGCTTCTGATATTCACCTACATTTCATCATAGATACCTTTTGCAGGAAGTGTGCAATATTATTAAAGAAACTAAAGTTCCAGACAAAACCTGCATCTTGCAGGTTAAATATCATTGCTTGATATTTAAAGAGATTTTAAGTAAATTTCCCACCAAATCAGCCTCATCTAGTCAATTGTGTCCAAAGCCAGCCATCCACAAGCTAAACCACCAGTTTATTTCTGATAGTTTTATAGCTAAACACAAAATAAATTCTTTTTTTTTTTCCCTTTACTGCTCTTTTCTTTCACTTCTGAATTATTTCAAGGTCTGCCTTGCTGTTATTTCAGGCAAGGTTAAAAAGAAGTGCATAGCTACTTCAAAATCAGAGATTGCATTTGCTGTACTAATCACAAGTGCAATCAAAACCATCACTTAAGTTCTGCAGGTACAGACTAGAGAATTCCATGCTACTTGCCTTGAATATTAGATTAAAAACTGTTTTTCATTTTACTTATATCAGCCAGATAGGAGGTAAACCAACCATAGATGTTACAATAAACAATTCTGATAAGTGAGTTTTGAATATTGTGAATTTCTGTAAATTTCTTTTGTTGTGTTTTAAGAATTCAATTTATGGAAAAGTTAAGAGATCTCAGAAGTATCTGCACCATTTTGCCTATTTTTTAATCATATTTTTTTTCAATTTTTATGGATATGAAGACAACTGTATTAGATTGTGAACTTGTCTACCTCAGCTGGTGCCACAGACATAACCCAGGGAATAGATATTAAGCAGATTAAACATTTCAAACTATTTTTCACAAAGTGGCATCATAAAAAATCTTCTTTATTTCATAGACATGAAAATACAAAATCATGTATCCATACAAGGTTTTTTCTGGATTTATTTTGTCTGATTGGTTGGGATTTTTATGGCCTGAATTGGAAGGAATCTTAAAGACTATTTTGTTCCAATCCCTGATGTGGGGAGCATCTACCACTGGACCAGGTTGCTCAGAGTTCCATCCAACCTGGCCTTGAACACTTCTAGGGATGGGGCAGCCACAGCTTCTCTGGAAAACATCTGCCAGGGCCTCACCATCCTCACAATAAAGAATGCTTTCCTAGAATCTAATTTAAAACTTTGTCAGTTTGAAGCTGTTGCCCCTTGTCCAGTCACTCCAGGCCCTTGTAAATAGTCCTTCTCCGCTTTTCTTGCAGGCTGCCTTCAGGTACCTGAAGGCCACAAAGATATCACCCCAGAGGCTATGAAGTGTTCAGTTCAAAATGAAAGATTTTGGTTTCAAAACTATTTCATAGTCAGAAATATACAAACTCTCCTTTATTAAAACAAAACAAAACAACAAAAAAACAACTAAACCAACCAAACAAAAAAAACCCACAAAAACAAAACTACAAACAATCACAAACATAAAAGATACCTAAAATTAATATGTGAAAAAAAAAATTACAAAGACATTTCACTGTTATGTTGAAAAATCACCTTTATATTACACGGAGATTTTCAGGGACTGAGAAACATCTGCTTGACTCTCCTCTGCTATTCTTGCTGTAGACACAGCAAGAAGCATCATGAGATAGCTGAGCTCTGTCATGTCTCAGGGGAAGAGGTGTGTGTACAATTAGCATGGTTACCTTCTCTGAAAAGTAAATTAAGGGCAGGCATCAGGGAAAGCCAGCACACAGCTGGATTGTGTAGACAGTCAGTGAGCACTTTGCTGTGGTTCCTCAGTGAGCTGCAGAGCAGGGGAAGGAGTCAGGGTCCATCCCAGGAGAGAGTGAGAGTGTCTGTGTGTGTGTGTGTGTGTGTACATATTTGTGGGGCTCTGGAGTGGTTAATTGCACAAGGACACACTTCCCCTCTGTCTGATCAGTAGTCTGGGAGAACTCTTTGCGAAACCATAGTGATCCTGAAATAATTTGTGCTGTCCTACAAACCCCCCTACCTTACAAGCTTCTCCCATGTGTATTTTAATAGCTGATACCTCACAAACACCGGAGTGAATGGTTAATATTTTATGTTACCTGGAAACTGAGATTACAAGCTTGCTTGTGGAATTAAAATGGACTTTTCTAGTTCTAACGCTTCAGGAAATAATGCATCTTCAGGCTGTGATGGTTTTCTAAGTATAGTCAGTTTCTACTGTTGGTTTTAAACCACCTTATTCCCAAATCATACCAGAAAAAGAAGAAAAAGGGCAACGAAATCAGAAAGCAATCATAATACAATTATCTTAAGGTCTGATCTCAGGTCTTTCTGACATAAAAAAAAATGTTTAAAGCTAAAAATGTCATTCTCACTGGGTAGGAAAAAAAAAATTCCATTTATTGTAGTTCTCAGGATATTAGATCAGAACAAATAATAGCTTTGTGGTTTCTCAGCACTTTTTGTCATTATAAAAGCAGTAAATATAGCTCAAACTGGTCTTTTGCACCCATGAATTTTTCCCATTCCCACAAGGATGAAACAAAATAGAAATGAAAGCACTTTCTATTGAAAACAACCTCTGAGCCCCTGCCTGAAAAGCTCTGGGTCCTGCAGCTGGCTGGCAGTGTCTGGGACAGGCAGGCAGGGCTGCATCCCTCTGACAGGGAGCCAGAAGCCCCTCAGGTTCATTCCTCTCTCCCAGGCAGCTGGGGACATGGGCACAGGGTGAGCCTGGTGCCTTTTTTCCTGGCAAGCAGTGAGATCCCAGCCTGGCTCAGCACAGGAAGCTAATAGGGCAATTTCTAGCTTGTCATTTTTCATTGCTCTTGGTAGTATCTTCCAAAAACAAAGTGGCGTTTCTTGTTTATCTCTGTATTAGACAGATAAATGCAGCAATATTGCTTTCTCCTGGCATGGAGGGATGTGCTGCTTTGCAAACATTAATGGTATGACAAATCTCTCTAAATAAGGAGTGAAAAATGCTAGCTAGACACGGAATGCTTCATCTATTCTTTTTCCTCACTGACAAGGTAGCTTCAGAGCAGCTCAAGCAACTTCAAAATTTTTGTCAAATTCATTGAGTAATTTGCATGAATCACAGAATCATTAAGGTTGGAAAAGACCTCCAGGTTCATTGAGCCCAACATTAGATCACCATTGTCAGTGATGGCCATGGCAGTAAGTGCCACATCCAGTGGTTTCTTGAACACCTCCAGGGATGGGGATTCCACCGCCTCCCTTGGCAGCTCATCCCAAGCTTAACAACTTTTATGTGAAGAAACTCCTCCTGGTGTCCAACCTGAACCTCCCCTGGTGCAGCTTGAGGCCGTGTCCTCTTGTCCTGTCGTTGTTGCCCGGCACAAGAGGCTGACCCCCACCTTTCAGGTACCTGTAGGAAGGTGAGGAGAACATCAAAGCAAGTTTCAGAGCTTTCATGCTGAAATATTCTACTTCAGATTATACTGACTTCTTAAACAAAAGAAATCATAGTAGCAAAAAAGAAAGAGGATGAAACAGATCATTTTATTTGGCATGAAATATTTTTTGTGGGTTCTAAATGATTGTACTGACAAGTTAAAGAAATCATTTCATATTAATAACCAGCTACTCTCCCACTCCAAAATATTCTGTTGTGACAAGGAAAAGGATAGAGAGAGAGAGAGATTAATACAAGTCAACCCTCACCCTGGTGCATCCCATCTCAGAGGGCTTTGACAGATGCACAGTTTGAGATGTGTGGGCGCTTTAGGTTTTCTCTCTGCTGCTCCTGCCCTGACACAGCTGTGAAATCTAATGGTGCAGGGGAATTTGTCAGCATGGCTTCCACACATCACTGCATTTCACCTGTAAATTAATGCTTTCAGGTCATCACAGAAAGAGATATGCTTTGAAGAAACCAGCCCTCACCAGGATCCCTGAGGGGAGATAGGCACCTCAAGCAGCATTTCACCATAGGAACAGGATTTTATATTCTCCCCAGAGGGTCCATCTCTTTCTGTAAGGTATAAAAGAAAGCCAGGGAGACTATTTAAGCTGCAGATACCACTTAATTTCCCAAAGTTTTCTCTTTTCCCACCTGGAAAGTATATTTATACACCATAAATATTTAAAAAATGTTCATATTTTTCAATTCATGATTTGTTTAAAAAAACCCCAAAGCTCAAGAAGCAAAAAATTGTATCCACTGTGGAGACTTATCCTAAGTAAAGAGCAGAAGAGTTCCTTTTCAAGTACAGTATGTTAATGAGAAGAGAGAGGCTGTGCACATGGAATAACATGATACATTATTTTTTTATTTCTCTTCTAGATTGCATCCTGCCGCCCTTTTTTATCATCAGTCCTGAGGTTTGCTCTGGCTGGAAGTGTGGCTGTGTCCATTCTGTGAGTGTGACAGGGTTCCACCACAGCCCTTCATCACCTTGACAAGAAATGGGCACAGGAATGCCCAATAAATCTCGAGGCAGAGCTTTGGCCTTGGCTATCCAGGCACACAGTGACTGAAGGTCCAAGTTCTCTGTAATAGCACCACAGCTGCTGTCCCACCACCCTTTGTTTGAACCAGGAGGGAGGACTGGCACTGCAGGATTGCTTCCAAGTTCACACTCAGTTGTCTGCACGCTGCTGGCTCTGGCCTGAGCAGTCCTTGCATGGCAGAGGTGGAAGAGAACTTTGGAAGGAGTTTCTTTCCTTTTGGCACGGGAGACCTGGCAGCGGCGCTGGCTGACATCAGCTGCTGCCCTTTCAGAGCCAGGCAGATGGCATGGGGATGCCCTTAACTTCACAGTTGGATCTGATAAGAACTCCAAGCTCAAGAAAAGCTCTGCTGATCATTTGCTTAAGTTTTAGGACTCTCCCGAGGCAATAAAATTGGTAACAAAGATGCATTTGAGAAAGGCACAAGCACAGTGCTGTCCCAAAGAGCTCTTGATTAATGTCAATGAATCTGACTTGGGTCTGCTCCAGCTCACATGGAGCAAGGTAGAATATTGCTTAATCCAAGGCTAAACTTAAAGATAGCTGTGCCTTCAGCAGTGATTATGGCTGATTTGTGTCTGTCATTTAATGCACAGGAATAATGAAAAATGGCACCTGTGTCTGTCTCTACATTAGATGATTTGCTAAGGTCAGGTTCTTTTCAGTGGCCATTACCTAATTTGAGACAGAAAGGACAAAGGTAGTGTGTGTCTTCAATCTGCAATTCTTAACCTACTAGCTCAGTGAAGCTTTAATTAGAGACAAGGCTATGCAAATTTCTCATCCTTATTTTCTTGTGTGACCTACAGCTATGTTCTGGAAATGAATGTTTGTGCTGGATTCATTGCTGCAGCTCTCAGCACTTCTCACAGCTATGTCCTGGTGACAATGCAGCATTCAATCAGTTCCATGACTCTCTGCTGCTCTAATGACAGGCAGATGTCCCCTTGACTCCTTTAATTCCTTGGACCAGCTCCATCTGCCTCACAAAGCAACCTACAAAAATATCAAAATGAACCCCACAAGGGCTCTGTGTTTTCCCATATCCTGAGACATTTTTGTCTTTCTGAAATACATAGAAAAGGGCTGTCACAAAGCCATGAACACATTTGTATTTCTAAATTTGACAAGAATATATATGTGGTGCCCTAGACATGAAACAGAATTTTCCTGTTTCTTTCTTTTAGCACATTTTAGCACTAAACTTCATAAGGGACACTATATAGCAAACAATAGAAGAATGAAAGATGTATTTTTTCCTAAGTTTTAAAGTTTTAGCCTTATACAGTGACTAATCTCAAAGGTCTTTTCCAACCTAGGTAATTCTGTGATTCTGTGGCAACAATATCATAATTGTAAACATTAAATCATAAAATATACTGAGCTGGAAGAGACCCACCAGGATCATGGAGTTCAACTCCTGGCCCTGCACAGGACATGCCAACAATTCCACCATGTGCCTGAGAGCATTGTCCAAATGCTTTTTGAACTCTGTCAGGTTTGGTGCTGTGACCACTTCCCTGGGGAGCCTGTTCCAGTGCCCAGCCACCCTCTGGGTGAAAAACCTTTTCCTGATATCCAATCTAAACCTGCCCTGACACAGCTCCAGCCATTCCCTCAGGTCCTGTCACTGATCACCGGAGAGAAGAGTCTGCACTACAGTGTCTGCTCCTCCTCTTCCTCTCATGCAGGGGATATGAAAAAAATTCTCCTGGGATGTATGAAACAGTTAAACATTACCCTTAGTGACTGTGGTTGGTAAGAGATAAGTGGAACGATAAGAAGATAAGAATAAAAAATAAGAAAAGCGTGACAACATTTGTCACTACAGAAATCTCTATGGTGAATTGTCCAACTGTCTGAAGACTCAGAGGTCAGAGGAAAACAGGCATAGCTCTTAGTATCCAAATATATGCATCTCCTGTTAATGCAGGTTTGGGTTTTTTTTCTTCGTATTACGCCTCTGTATTTTTCTTCAGTATTGCCAATAGACAGCTTTTGAAAAAAAAAAATACTTAAGAGATTAAGGTTGCTGCTTTGCTGTTTTACAGCATCCTATGTAAATGCCAAAGTAATTTTTCTCTCCTTAAAGAGTTTTGCTGGACTCTGAAATGTAAACCTCTAAACTTTGCCATGTAACTAGTAAAGTAACAGTGCATAGAATATCGCTATCTTATAAAGTACCAGAAATACCAACCTTCCTGGGTTTGCAATCTAATATTTAATCATAATTAATTGTAAATGTATTAATTAACATTTTTGGCCCAAGTTTTGTATTTTGTTATTGCTAGCTTTTTAGTTACAGTGCAGAAATTTCCACTTGTATTGAAGAGAAACTGTCATGGCATCTTACTTCAGCAACCTGTTTAGAAATTGCTTACTGAAAAGACAAATATAAAATATATACTGCTGCCTTCCCCATTACCTATCAAAATATGTTTTTGCATAGTGACAAGTTCTTTTAGGTGAAAACATCACAGAACAAGCCAAAGGTTCATTTTTTTCCCCCTTGCTAATACCAGTAACATGATGATTTTTATTACCTTTTTTTTTATTTAGAAGTGCCTAAAATTAAGTAGGCATTCAGTAATGGTGGCAGTCATAAACCACAAAAAGCTCATTTTCTTCTTGTCTTGCTTTATGTTCTGTGATCTGAACTCCTCCCCCTGCAGTTGCTCTGAATTTCACAAACACACAACTTCCCATGTCCTCCTACAGAGCTGTGGCTGCCTTTTTGAAATCTGTATTGCTCTCTGTCAAGTACCTTGGCCCATTCTCCACACACCACCCCCATCTAATAAAAATTCCACAAAAATAAATAACACCTTCTGCAGTACTAGTCACAAAAAACCTGCACATTAATGGCATAGATTCAGGATCAGACCCTGATGATATCTATGTGAAATTTCTCTGTCAATTGTGATTCTATTTGCTTGTTTTAATGTGACTTTTTTTTTTTTTTTAGATTTCACTAAACATCCATAGTGAGAAATTTTATTTCCTAGTTATAAAACATTAAAACATTTAAGATAGCAAAAACTGACACCTACAGCAGCTGTTCAGCATTTTGGTCATCTGTCACTCACCCTGATTCCTTCTGTCACATTCTGGCAGGTGAGATCACTGAGAGTTATGCTCAGACCATGAGGACTGAGTATGCTAATGCACAGAAGAGAGAAAACATTTAGGAATATGTTCACCTTAGTTCTATTCCAAGTGTGAAAATAAGGACGTCCTCACATTTTCTAGCAGAATTCATAGAAAATTTTCACTGCTGCAAATAGCATAAGAAGATAAATTCTCCACCGAACTAGTTAGGAAAAAAATAGTGGAACTACTATCAGAGTTTCTCAGGAAATGCTATTTGCATTTAAACATTAAAAATTCTGAAAAATTCATTAACATTATTTAATTTAAAGAGTTTACTTAAAAAAAAAGTTCAAGTCCTTGACTATATTGATGATTTTTTTAAAAGCGAAATTTTGTTTTTTAAAATTAATGAAGAACACTTTTCAAATACTAATTTGCACTTAGATTTACTTTAGATGTAAACAGTGACTAGGAGATACATGGAAAAGTTTTCAGCAGGGGTATATAAAGTATATGAGGTAGCTACCTAAAAAAAACCCAAAAAAACCACAAAAGGATGTAATACTCTCTTGTTCTTCATTGGTAGTTGCTGCTTGTTAATAAAAGAGGACAACTTGCTCCAGCTGCATGGATGAAAGAGGGATAGAGCCCTTTATGTGCATGTTGCTGAAAGACTTGGAGGGTTTTTGCTACCTATATTTTGTCATATCACTCTCCTCTGTTACAGGGAAGACTTTAATACCCACTAACCTCCTTCTTACATCTAAAACAGGGCCTTTACTTGCCAACAGGAAATGAGTCAGCAGTGCCCTGCAGCCAGGAGGGACATCCTTGTCCTGGGGGGCATCAGACACAGCATCACCAGCTGGGCAAGGGAGGGGATTGTTCTGCTCTGCTCTGCTCTGCACTAGGGCAGCCTCACCTCGAATGCTGGGGGCAGTTTTGGGTGCCACAATAAAGAAAAAAGGTATAAAGATATTAGAGAGCATTCAATTTAGAGTCACAAGGATGGTGAAGGGTCAGGAGGTGAAGCCATATGAGGAGTGGCTGAGGTCCCTTGGTCTGTTCAGCCTGGACAAGAGGAGGCTGAGGAGAGACCTCACTGCAGTTACAAATTCCTTGTGAGGGGAAGAGGAGGGGCAGGCACTGATCTCTTCATTCTTGAGACCAATGACAGAACCCTGGGGATGGACCTGAAGCTGAGGCAGTGGAGGTATAGGCTGGATATCAGGAAAAGGTTTTTCACCCAGAGGGTGGCTGGGGGGTGAACAGGCTTACAGGGCAGTGGTCACAGCAACAAGACTGGCAGAGTTCAAGAATTTGAACAATGCTCTCAGGCACATTGTGTGTGGTATTCACATGCCCTCTGAACAGAGAGAAGCTGTGAGAGAAGCAGAGAAAAGAATGATCAAAACAATCCTTATCCTCATTTGCTGCTCCTGTGCTTTTTGCACATGTGGAATGTGTTGGAAGATTATTTACCTGAAGGAATTTGGTAATTGGATTCTGCTGAGGATTGTTTTGTTTCCTTGGCCAATCACAAAAGGCTGTGTCCTGACTGTCGGCAGACAGTCATGAGTTTTCTTTAGTATTCTTTGTAATATAGTTATAGTATAATATAGTATAATAAAATAATGAATTAGCCTTCTAATATCATGGAGTTCTGTGCATCATTCTTCCCAGAGGTCAAGCATCATAGCACCAATACATAGTGGGGTGTCCTGTGCAGGGCCAGGGGTTGGGACTCTCTCATATCACTTTATCTGTCATTATCCATACTCCACCATTCCAAATGTCCACTAACAGGACAAGCTTACATGACCACACAGCTGCAGTCATGCTACAATGCCTTATTGGGTGTCAATGTGATATTTTCTGAAAAATCCCTTCACCAGAATTTCTTCTCATGGGAAGATGAGAAGCCTCAGCTTCTCCATGTTTTGCTGCTCTGGAATGTGGTCTGGAGATTGTTTATCCAAACACGTGAATTGTTTTTAATGAATGACCAATCACCATCAGCCGTGTCGGACTCTGAGGAGTCAGTCATGAGCTTTCATGACCATTCTTGTTAAGCCTTCTGATGTATCCTTTCTTTTTATTTAGTATAGTTTTAGTACAGCATTCTTTAATAGAATATAATATCATAAAATAATAAATGAGCCTTCTGAGAACATGGAGTCAAATTCTTATCTCTCACCTCATGCTGGGGACCTCACAAACACCACAATTCTCCTTCCTTCCACCACCGCCTTCTCCTTCCTTCGCTTCCCATTGGGTAATACCTGAAAACTCAAAGTAGATGTGAGGGTTTGAGTCTGCTCTCATGTGTCCTGGCTTGATACATGGCATGGGAAATCTCTAAGGCTTACCTAAAAGAGGGGTTGGAATGGCTCAGTACCTAATCCTCAAAGAATGTACCATTACTGAGTTGTAAAAGCTGCTTTCACAGTAGCGCACCGAACACGATTTGCACTGACAAGTTAAATATGTTTTAGCATGTGTTAGGAAATTGATAGCAGATTTCAAGAGTGGTTCTTGCTTCCTACACCTACAGACTCTGGTGGATGTGGTCAGTCAATCACACATGTGGTAACCAGTGTTTCTGGGATGAGTCACCATCCTGGGTTTTTGAGGTTGTGGTCCATCATTCTGGGGTTTTGTTATTTTATTTTTAAAATCTTTCTCTAAGACTAATAATTCTTGGTTTTTAAAGCAGAATAATTATTTTATTATACTGTAGTAGACTAGTTGTGAAGAATTGAAATCGTTACTCAAATGGCAAATTTAAGATAATCATATAGTTGTAACTCATTAATAACTTAAAGTAATGTTAGGTATCCATTTATTGCTAAGAAGGAACAAAAGTGATTTTCTGTTCTGAGAAGGACCTGATTTCATTTATTTTCTTGTTAAAGTCTTGGTGTTTATGTAATTCCAAAATATTTCACACCTTTGTACTATATTTCATCACAAGTACTTTGTGGAAAAAGAAACAAACACACCAAACCCCCAACCCTACAAATTAATACTGCTATTATTATGTGTGCATTATTGTGTGTGTATTATTGTGTGAGAAGTGTTAATATAATATTAAGAAAAACAAACAAGCAAACAAGCAAAACCTCAAAGAATCCCAAGCCCCCTAGTTTTATATGTTTGAACTTGGGGTAAAAAGTAGCAAACAGATTAGAAGAAGAAAAGTGAAGAGCTTTTCAGCAGGTCTAACCTACACTGGAAAGGATTGTCCATATAGTAAAAGGCCCAACAAGATAAACATATTTCTCCCATGCCATAAAGAAAATGTCATTGAAAGTTTGACAGAGAATTGGTCAGCTGCTAGCTAATATTGAATTTAAATAACTATAATTTTCTTCAGCTTTCATTATAGGTGGCTGGAAGCTCCTAATTGTATTGGAAATAATTGACATAAAATAAATATTTTTCTCAGTTTGATAAAATAAGGAAATGTGCTAGGGCATGTCACTGAGAAAATTTAGGAAAAAGATGTCCATTCCAAAAGCTGTATCATCCATACACACTCATTTTCCTCATGGTGTTGTTTAATGTTGCTGGAGATTAGACATTAGACTACGTTGTCTCTTGCAAAATGACAATCACTCTGCATTTCCTTGAGAGAATAATTTGTGGGACTAGTTGTTTATCCCTTTCAATTGGTATATATTATTGGCTGATGTCTATCTTCACTTTTAGTTTCCTTCTGTGGTGTAAGAGGACATGACACTTTCAACTTGATAAAATGTAATGAATGAATGGTCAGAATGCAGAAGTGTTTGTAGGGTTAGACTCTAGATAAGGCCCTGGTGAAAGGTGTAGCACACATGACAGCTGCTGTCATGAGCTGTCTGAGACAAAAACCTTCTGGCTTCTGAAGCTGCTCCCCATTTCTCCTCATTGTTCCCAGCCTAGTTACAATGCTCTTGTAAAGTTGTGCAGTGTCCTATTAAGTGTTTCACCAGAAAAAAAGGTTAAGTGTCTATCTGCCACTGCAGCATCACCAGCCAGAAAGGACTGGTCACAGCCTGCTCTGAAGAAGGTCAGCAAACAACTCAACCACCCAAAGGAAGTGAAGACCTCCTCAGGGAAACGTTTCTGTGAGGAAAAAGACAAAGACAGCCACCATTTAAAGAGGAATTTACTTTCTGCAATCATGGCAAAGGCTCAGGTAGTGCTACGAAGTTAATTTTTCTTTTGGAAGTGCTGTGTGCAAGGTCAAGGAGAGACACTTTGGGATAACATTTGGCTATGCATTTCCAGTCTGAGGGATGTGCTCTATGGCTTTGGGCCAGCTGACAGTGTCCACACGTCCGAGACCTCTCCAGGCTGCAATGGGAAGCGGAGCCAAAGGCCAGGGTGCATTGTTAGCCTGGCAAGGGCATTGTTAGCCTGGCAAGGGCAGCATTTGCTGACACTAAAGCACAGACACACATTCTTGTCCTGCTGGCCAAAAGCTCGCTCAGAGGCTTGCAGCAATTTTCTTTTTTCAGGATGGTGGAAAAGAGAGGTTTTACCAGAGGAGAGAGATTCTCCTATCTGCCAGGGAAAAATATATTTACTGCAAATTATAACAGCAGACGTTATAAATTACCAAAACTAGCAAAGAGCTCCCCACAAGAGCAGCAATTGCTCTGTAGAACAAAGGCAGATGCTACTTGTGAAAACAAAGATGCTAACTAAAAAACATTAATAAGAAGAAGTTTTTCATCTCTAATTTGCCCTTCAGCTTGAGAAATATCTAAGATTGTATTGTTTTCAGCTATATCACTTGAGAAATGAAGAGCAATTTATGTAATTCATCCTTTATTGACATAGATTGTGTAATCAGCAGACCTATATTAAGAAGTCATTTTCAACATTGTATTTATACACAAATAAAATTAAACCAACAAAAAGAAAGACAAGCAAATAAAAATTAATTAATTCTGTCACTGAAATGACAAAATAAGCAACCTTCTTGGTAAAATTGCAGCCCTAGGTGATGTTTTAATAGAATCAAAGGACAATTTGACAAAATTATTTTTCTTTGTCTCAAGCAAAAGAACAACTAACATATTCTCACTTCCATTTTCCACAGCATATCTAGAGGCTGTCTTAAAAAAAAGAGAGAGAAAAAAATTAGCACTTTTAATTGTTTTTGGGTTTTTTTGTAGAGTTGGAAAAGGAGGGATTTTCTAAATTAAAGTTATCTATATGTTATTGTGGCATTTATGTCTACAGTGAAAAACATAATATTTTGCCTAAAAAAAATTTCCGTTTGCTGCAAGGAAACATTTTTCTTAAATATAATATCAGAGTTTACTAAAATTCAGAGCAGCTTTTTTTTCTCACAGACTTAAAAATAAGTTTTGTACAATCATGCTTTCTATCTCTGAATGATAAGTATGTGAAAATAAGTGAAAATATTGAAGAAGAAAAAGCACTCTCTGAGCAACTATCATCTGCAGGTATAAAAATAAGAAGTGCCTTATAATGTGTTTGAGTGTTTGGGAAACATTTTATTGTGATTAAATTTAATCTAAGCAAAAAGAAAACATTAAAAAAGTGTCTGCAGGCTTTTTTATCTCTTTAAATCTACTTTGCACACTAATAGGCACACAACTATACCATTTCCTAATGTGCATCCTGGTTCTGGATATGCTTATTTGTTCAATATAGCTGAACATCACTTCATATTAGTTTCAATTGGTGAATACAAGTATTACAGCTGAATGCCTGTGCTTCTATAAACAAGGCTGTGAGACCAATCATTGCAGTTCCTGTTTCTGGCATATTTCAACTCTCATATGTCAACTCTGTAAATCTTAGAACAGTTTCTTTTCCCTTCTTTTTCCTCTATAAAGTAAGAATATAATTGCCATTTTTATTCCCTGCTCCATAATAACTGTCATTGGATAATGGAAGAATCAATCAAACATCTTTTTTTTACATCCCTGCAGCAACAGAACTTTATTATTTTTTACTTCACTGTCCCTGAGAAGCCTGAATCAATATTGACAAAACATCAAATCGTTTTGAAAAGTTTAGCTATGATTTGCTCAACTTAACCATTTCACGTCTGCCAAAAGTGCAAGGAGTGAAGTCCCAATCTTCCTTTCAGACATGAAAGTCCCTAATGCAAGTAATTGAAGTCTCCTTGTGTGACTCCCGGAATGATGGTTCTTTTGAAAATTTCATTATCTAGGACTGGTGCAAGATATTAATTGCCAAAACTCCCAGGCAGGTCTGGTTTGCATGAAACAAGTGGCAAGGCTAAAGGAGCATCACACATTCAGCAGCCTTGACAAGTGCAATGCCTTAGCTTACACGTGCATTTGCAGGGATACACAATATTTTTCAGTATATTTTGTGGAAGAGTCCAGTTATTTTATAAATCACTGGTGATCCACAATTGTACACATATTTTGGAAGTACAGACCATTTTGATATTTACTAGCATGTCCTTAATTTTTTTTCCATAGGCTCCCAAAGTTGATGACATCAGTTAAAAAAAATAGTCTTTTCCTCATTTCCGACTATCTAAACAACAGTTGTCCTCCAAACAGAAGAGCCTGGACAGGGCATATTGTGTCAGGTATCTGCAAATGTATACCTTGTAAATTGGCATTCAAGGAAAAACACAAATATTTCCCTACAAAAATATCCTCTCTCCTTTTACCACACGGAGTGTCCCAAGAGTTCTTGCTTTTAGTTGCAACATAAATCAAGAGCTGCTCTCACATCACAGACGCCAACCAAGTTTCATGTAGCGTTCAGTTCTCTAGAACAACTCCCAAGGGTTTTAAAAGACTATTCCTGAACCTGTCAAACTCTTGCATTTCTGGCATAGGTGTTCTGAATCTATCCTGCTTCAGTCTCAAAGGTTAAATAAAGCAGTTTCTGTGAAACCTGGATTCACTTATTAAAATTAATGCTACAAAGCTTAGTAACCTATTTTGTATATTTTAGACTGGGTAGCACAAGAATATGCTTTTAAGCATACTTTAAATTGCACTCTTGGGTTGTTTTGACTGTTGTGTAGCATACTTATTCTTGGTTGAGGTGATTTCTTCCACTGCTCCTCAATTCTCTCTGCTGGTTTTTATCGAGCTCATATTTTCTGTGTTAATATAAAGGTGCATAATTTTACTTGCTTAAAATACGTCATACTCTATGAGTTAGTAAAAGCTACTTTCCCCCCTATCTTGTATGTCCTAAACCAGCAGGAAAATAAGACCAATAGTGACTAAAATTATAGTGATATTTCCCATACTTTTGAAAATACATGAAAGAGTACTGACAAGCAAGACTTTATTCAGAAGTAGCAAATTTTACTCTGTAAGTCACAACAACATTTATGTCACTCCTTTACTGCATTATGATTACAGTATTTAAACATTGCCAAATAATATTTTTAAGCCCTAGGATCATTTAATACAGATGCCTTGCAGGGAACATTTTGCTTTATCCTTAACCACTGAGATAATGGAGTTCATGCAGATGCTTGTACTGCCTACACACATAGAGTTTATCTAGTAAATTTAAGAAATCCTATAAGTCACTGTTTTTCTAAACATGTTCAATAAATGACATAGATAAAGGCTGATGGCTTAAAATATTTATTTGATTCTTCCTTTTACATAGGCATTCTGAGCATCAACGTGCAACAAAGTGAGTTGGAGAGTTAAACAGCACTGTGCTTGATAATTGTATTCTAGAGCTGCTAAAAGTTTCCTCTTTTTGGTAAGGCCACAAGTTTTTCCTGGTAAAGTCAACAAGCTTATATTATAGGAAAAGCATTTAAAGTCAAAGTGGGTCTCAGGAGGGTCACATGGCCTTAGAGAAGTAACATAGGAAGTTCTGCTCTAGTTTTCCATCTTCAGAAGAAAGGAAGGGAGGAAATTGACTTTATTTCTTCCATCCTTGTCTTTATTCTGGGGTAAATAATGTATTTGATTAATGTTGCAGAAAAAAAACCCACTAGGTTTTGCTCTTGGCTGTATCCCACCAAGGCTACAATCTTTTAATTACTACTCAAGGAAAAAAAAAAAAAGCCAGTTATTTTTCAAAATAACCAGTTAAAACTGCTGCTGCAAACACTAGTTAAAAATATGCTACAATTTGCACTAATGTTTCTGTCTGAAAGGTCAGTCATTAGGAAGGAAACTCTTGAAAGGCAGAGCAAACCATGCAATTCCAAGTAATTAACAGTAACAGTGATGTAGATAGGACTCCCCACAATAAATACAGCTATAATGTGAAGAAGAGTTTTGAAAGACAATAAAAAAGATTAAAGCAAACAGGGATATAAATAAAGAGCATGCAAAAAGAGATACCACAATTAACAGATTTTGATGCCATTATGTTTGTGTGTCTGAAAACATAAATTGTTTCATAAATGGAGGAAGTAGCATGATTTAAGCACTTCTGAAGCAGAAAACTCATTTAGCTATTTTATGAGGTAAAGACACTTACTGTAAATCATTTCCACACTTGTAGGAGGGCAATATAAATTGCCTTGATAAGATACGACTGATTTAAAATACACTTCTTGAATAGCACTGGCTGAATATAAAGCACCTTATAACTGGATGTGCTCTGAATTCTGAAACTGGGAGTTCATCAATGTGTGCAAGCGCTTGGAAACTTTTTGTTTGTGAGTCCAAAAGAGAGAAAAAGTGAAGCACACTTCTAGAACCTCTTTTGCATTACTGTTATCATTGGACAAAGCTGTGGAAAATAATTTCAAATAAACTTAAAAACATTAAAAAAAAATCTTTAGCATGGTGTCTTAATGTATTGTACCTCTTTCCAGCATACATGTATCCAAAACAAACAACAGTAAATTATAAATATACTCATCAGGACAGCTTGCTCTGAGCCTGAATATAAAAGTTGTGGTATTTTCTGGGTCCCCCATCATAGGGAGGGAATGATGAATCTGTCTTCATGTTCTTAGAAGGCTAATTTATTATTATATGATATTATATTTAAGAATACTATACTGAAACTATACCAAAGAATAGAGGAGGGATGCAGACAGAAGGCTAGAAGATTATAATGAAAACACGTGATTCTCTCCTGAGAGTCCAACACAGCTTGACAGTGATTGCTCATTAAGTTAAAACAATTCACATGAAACCAATAAAACAATGATCAGTTGGTAAACAATGTCCAAACCACATTCTAAAGCAGCAAAACACAGGAGAAGCAATCAGATAATCATTGTTTTTATTTTTCTCTGAGGCTTCTCAGCTTCTTAGGAGAAGAAATCCTGGGCAAAGGATTTTTCAGAAAATATGATGGTGACAAGAAGTACTGTGGAAATGGAACAAACCACACTGTGCATTTTGTACCTGTTTGATGGCAGCATCATTCATAAATGTGTCACATAAACACATGAGCAGTGTGACCCCTGAAGGAGCAAACAAGGATGGGTGTTGTGCCACAAATGAGGTGTCCAAGGAACCAAAAGCTGCAAGATAGAGAAGAAGATAAGGATGAAGGGCAAACAGGCAGGAAATGCTGCTGGAAGCAGAGGATAACTGGTATCAAAAAAGAATAGAAGAAACAGGGAGCAGATGGCATTTCTTTTGATAGTGTCAAACCCTAGATGTCAGCAAGGAAACTCAGGGAAGACAATCCCACCTAAGTTTCAACTTCTGCCACCAATGAGCTCTCAAACAAACTCAAACTTGGCAAAGAACCACCAAGGACCCCAGCCACTAGTGATAACCATATGGCATCATGGTGGTGTGTCCTCACAGCTAATTTAAAGCTTAACTGCTATAGGCAAAAAAATTTGTTCAGATCATGATGATGACTAATAACATAGAGTGACCAGTGGCAAGAAAATGTTGATGAAAAAATAATTTAATAACAATTTTCAGTTTAAAATGCAGTTTTGCCAGTCTTCAAAACATTCCCATGACAGAAATTTCAAGTTCTCTGGTACATATGTGTATATATATACAGATAAAACACATAAAAATAAATGTCTCTAGGAGCAATTTCATTTGGAATTGGTTTTGTTTATTTTGATTTTGCTTTTTTGAGGTTTTTTTCCCTTACATGAGATCCATATCTCTGATAAAATTTGTCAGAGTTAAATATTTGCTTCTCTTTTCAGATGATGAATAGCAATCCAAAGAGTGAGATCTGATAGAACAATAAAGATTGTTTATACCTCAAAGTAGAATTATCTTCCAGTCACCCTCTTGACTGACAATTGTGTTTGGTTTAGTACTCTGATACTTGAATCTTACCCTCAGTTACAGCTACAAAATTCATGTTCTTTAACTGACTTTGGTAGAACTACATTCATTTATCTCATCTAAAATAGAGGCTTATTTTTTCTGATAAGAACAATAGGCTATTCCATTAGAGTTCAAAACACTCCTTATCAGTCTTCACTATAGAAATAATTTCAGATATGGACCCTTAAGCCTTAGGAGAATATTGAAGCTTCAACAAGTCTTAGAAAAACAGGTTTATTAGATAAAATAGCATATAAATGACATTCCAGTTCATTGCATAGTAATGAAAGTAGTAGAATAAAACTGATGAAGAAAAGAGTAAGACTAGATTTAATGAAATGTCTAACAGCAGAAAGGGAGGAAATAGATCATAGAGACTTTTTAAAACAAATAAATATTATGTAAAAGATTTTTGCAATACTTTTGTATGGACTTTGCTGAAAGGACACTGACCTTAAACATTTATTATTTATAGTTTGCCTGCCCACAAATAAACAAATATTATTGTTCTCAGTTTACAGAATGGAAATTATCCGAAGGGGAAAATACTATTAAAAAAAAAAAGTTGATGTGCCCTTAAATGATAAAAGAGAAGAGCCCAATAGTTAAGAACTCTGAGCAGATTTTCTCCCCCTTTCCAAACTATTTAAGCACCTGTCCATCCCTAACCACCCTCTTCACAGAGCACTGGCTCTTTATGATTAAGTGAGATTTTTCAGACCTGTCTGTTTCTGCAGGTTTCAGAAACAGCTTGAATGTGCCACACGCAGAATCAGCAGCTATTTCTGCACTGCATGATTTACAGAGACTGAGAACATAATACCTGTGCCACATCCTCCTCCTGATCAAATATGATGTGCTGCCACAAAGCTTTTCCTGTATTCTCTTGTCAGTTCTGGTTTGGGGTACTGCTGGAAATGAGAAAGTACAGACCTGGATAAAAATGAGGTAGTGGCCAAGAATATTCAAAAAACTTGCTCAAGAAGTGTAGTTTGAATGAGGTTTGAGTTTCTGGAATGAGAAACAGACTTTTATTCTCTTGTATGTGTAATTGATGATGAACCCTGAGAAGCGAAGTGATGAGAGCACTACAAACACTACAAAACTGTCATATTCTTACTATACTTTAATGAAAAAAAGGATGAGATGAATCTAGGTTTTGTTTTGTTGTAAACTCACCGTGAAATATTGCTTCTATTTAACACTCATGTAAGCTGATTAATGCATTCCAGATAGCCATTTTATAGAAAACTATATGTATTATCAAAATATTGGGATGTTCTTCCTACCTAGTAAATCAAAAAACATAGCATTTATATTGGAAAAAAATTACAAACAGTAATTTTAAAAATTCATGGCTAAGTATTTTTGGCAAGGACCAACTATGAACAAAAAGAAAAACATCTATTATCAATGGAGTACTGAACCACTTAATTTTGCTTTAATTATGCAACATAGTCCCTTAATTTGGGGACATTTTGTTTGCTGTAACCAATAACCTCAAATTTAAAAGGAGTATTTACTAGCTTTAGAAAAGTAACATTCACATGTACAAACCACATACAATGCCCGTTGCATTATGTGCTTTATATCCAGAATTTCATTTCTCAGTGTTGTTTTTCAAAAACCTCCCTGAACCAGCTGCTCTTGACCATTTTGCTTGATGTCCCATGAGAAATTCAACTACACAAGGCTTCTGCTCCCCTTCCTGAACCCAGTTCCTTTTGCCATACTGGCTTACTTTGAACTGTGAAACACCAATTGTGTCTGATGCCCTACACAAAATAAATTGATCTGCTCAACTGAACTCTTCACAGAAGTCTCCTGGAAAACTTGTTGAAAATAGCAATTCACTAAGATAAAAGCTTAAGCTTGTATCTGATTCGTACTATTCATTTTGACTGCTTATGACAAGAACATATTTTCCTTTTTTATAGGACCAAGCACTTCACAAAAGCAAACACAAAGGTTGCTTTGAAGTCCAAGCTTTGGAAGAAGCAAGGGAATGCCACCAATAAATATATAACCAGTTGTTGGATTATATTCAGATTAATGGTGCTCTTTGAGACAGAAGATAAAACAGGAAAATAATTTGAATAGTATCCTTATCATGGCTTGCCAAAATTATTTTTTTCTTGTAACTTAAAAGATCTTTGCACTTCTGGATGTGGTAACAAGGAGCAAAGAATCTCTTTCAATTTCTTCAGAGGCATGAATGTGAAACCATCCTACAAAGAAATAACTTATTTTACTAGGCTTGGTAGATTTTGTTTTGGTTTGTTGGTTTGGGTTTTTTTTTCTAAATTTGATGAAATTTCAGAATCTTTAAGATTTTATTTGACCTTTTATAAAAGAAATTTACTTTAAAAATAGTGAAAAATCTATGTAACAATAATTTCAGGTTGTTTTCCTTGAAAATAGATTTTTTAATATGGGCCAAAATTACAAATCAAAATATCAGCAACAGATGGATTAATCTGAATATATATATTATGGAGCATGAGGTATCTGAAATCTAAAAATACTCATCTGGAAATCAAATGGAAGATTAAACTGAATTTACAATCTGTTTTCACTCAGTTCCTGCATGGAACTGGCAAAATAAATGTATCAGCATAGCTATATCTTATTTTGTGTAACTTGAGTATAGTCCACAGACTGACAAAAATTATTCTATTAGGTCTCTATTAAAAAAAAAAAAGGAACAAAAAAAAAGGAAGATATGGTGAAGTTAGGTAAAAGTACGAAAAACATCCTTTCTCAGTGGTCTTGAAAATCAAAACACAGGTTACAGACAACTAATACAAAAGTTTTTCAAATTACTGTATCATAAGTATACATTCATCAGTATAAAAGACTTGATGAAATTTTTCCTATTTATTTGATGGCAGATAAGGTAATTGTATCTGCATAGTCTATCTACATACTTTTAAAAATTATTATTTGGGGTAAAGATTTTGAAACTTTAGTATTTTCATAACGTTTCCTCTAGTCTATGGCATGTCTTATTTTAGCTCATCCTTTTGATTGTATTTTGATCATGCAATGAGTACTGAGTGGAATTTCAATGAATCCTCTTTATTTGAGCCACTTCCACTTCAATTACCCTTTTTCAATACCTGATGCCTAGTTATGAATCTTGATGTATTCAATAAATTCTCAAAGAGTTTATAAACAGAAACACAATGTGACAGCTGATTTTTTTTAAGGATCTATATTTAATGATTTTAGTTGAACTGTCTTCAAGTCTTTATAGTTTCCACTGGTGCAAAGTGGAGATTATGGCTCCCATATTAAAAATAAGCAAATGAGAAGACAGAACTTGCCTGGTGGTTTTCTAACCCCATATTTTCTGATGTGCTGAGGGCAGTGCATGCTGGGGCACCTCTGAACTGGGCAAGGGCCAGAAAGGGGAAGCAGATGTAGAGTTATAGACCAGCTTACAAGAGATATTGCTGATATCACATCAGTGGTGAGGAAAGGCCAGTGAGATGGGGAAGAGCAGATCCTGGATCATGAGGCAAAAGAGCAACATAGGGTAAAAGCTGCAGAGCCTGATGAGAGCAAAAACAGAGAAATAAATAACAAGAGAGCAGATCACAAACTTCTTGGATTACAACCTTATGTTTCCAATCTGTGGCTGAATTTAATTTTTTAATGCCTGCCTTGATGCAAACTTTGATGATTCATATTTTATTGAGGCTGTTTTCTGCTTTCACATGAGAAAATACTCAAGGAGCCTTTTAGATTTGTTATAAAAGCAGCAATGAAAGGCCAGGAAAAGAGACAAAAAATTTGACTTTTATTTTCTAATGTGTGATGTTTCAATTTAATTAAGTTTTAGTTTTCTGCTCTTTTCATGTTTTCTGTACATCCCAAAGGGCAACACGTGTGCCTCTATTGTGTTTTTTTAAGGAAACTTCCTTGAGGGAAGCTTCAATATTTTCTCATTCACAAAAAAAAATTACTAAACATGATATAAAAAACAGTTGAATGTTTAAGAAAAGAAGCACAAAATGGATTAAATGTATTAAGAAACCAAATCACAAAAATTTAAAACAAAACCTGTGTTTGTTTTGCAAAGAAATAACCCCATTTCACTCATAGAAAACACACATAAAAATCATTGGATCCTTAAGGCTGGAGGAGACCTCTAAAACCATCAAGTTCAGCTGCAAAAATAGCAGCTCGGTGTTCACCAGTAAACCATGTCCCCAAGACATAATTCTGTGCCTGTGGCAGCAGAATTTGTCTTCTTTTCCCACAAAGATCACCCGAGTTGTGACGTCTGTCCTCTGTGAACTACCCTGGGGTCAACAAGAGATGTCACAGACAAGCACTTCTTCATTGCCCAGGGTGGCCACAAGTGATGTGCCTTCTTCACAGTAAAGGATCTTTATCTGTTGCAAACTATCAAACACAGAGAAACTTCTTTAAGCAGTATTTCTCACTGAAATGTCTACCAGCTTGGTTCTGCTTTCAGAATCGCCTCCCTTTGACCACATCTCAGTTCCACCAGGAGGAAGGACATATGGAAGGGAGAGACATATGGAAGACCCTTCTGGAGCTTTCTTTCCCCAGAACACGTGCTCTGGGTTTTACTGAGAATAAGTCTGATCCTACTGTAATTTTTTTAATGTTAATTACACAATACTGTCCCTTTGGTGGGCCTCAGAGTGAATATTTTAAAATAATATTGATCTGAGGTAGTAATTTTATTCCTAGCAGAAGTATAGAAGTCACCAAGATACAGAACCAAGGCCAGGTTAAATGGTTGCTCTGAGGAACCTGGTCCAGGGGAAAGCATCCCTGCCCACAGTAAGGAGCTTGGAACAGGATGTTCTTTTAGGTCCATTCTAAACCAAAGCATTCTATGATTCTAGAAATGTACTCATTCTTAATGTTTAGATCCAAACTCTTCACTGTCTCAAAGGATCCCTCTTTTTATAATTTATGGAAATGTTATCAAGAGGGACTGAGTATTCATAACCCCTACTAAGTATTAACATTTTTGGACCATAAGTATCAACATTTTTGGAGCATCCCTTTCTCCCTCTTTTCAACCAAAATATTTTAGCCTGCAATTAAGAACATTCTTACCTGGGCTAATTTTGGCTAGGATAGGGTTAATTTTCTTCATGGTGTCTAACTACCTCTTAAGACAGAATACTTCTCTCAGGAACAGCAGAGCTCCATGTTTCTGTCAGGTCTGGAGAGGTTCTCCTGCCAGTGAGGTTGCAAAACAGGCAGGTTTGGACACCAGGTTTGCATTTTATGGGATGCACCACTTTGAAGCTGGCACTCCTCCCACACAAACAGAAAATATTCTTTGAGCATCTGCTGCTTTTTCTACCACCCATTATCAATATAAAGCAGGATAACCAAATGGCTCTGGAGAGAAGCCGGAAAGAAGGACCTTGGAGAACAACCAGAACTGTCCTGTCTGCCCACATAGGCCAGACACTGATTCAAAATCACTTGTAGACATCCAGAGCCCCGTGGGCAGCAGGGCAGGGAGGGGATTCTGCCCCTCTGCCCCCTCTGCTGAGACCCCACCTGCAGGGCTGCATCCAGCTCTGGGCTCCCAGCACAGCAAGGACAGGGACCTGCTGGAGCCAGGCCAGAGGGGGCACCACGGGGATCAGAGGGATGGAGCAGCTCTGCTGGGAGGAAAGGCTGAGAGAACTGGGATTGTTCAGCCTGGACCAGAGAAGGCTCTGGGGTGACCTAATTGTGGCCTTCCAGTGCCCAAGCCCACAGGAAAGATGGACAGAGACTATTTATTTACAAGGGCCTGGAGTGACAGGACAATGGGGAATGGCTTAAAACAGACAGAGAGCAGGCTTAGGTTATACCTCAGGAAAAAATTCTTGACTGTGGGTAAATACCTGCTTTTATTCTCTTAACCTTGTCTAGCCTCTGTTCTAGGTAGCCACTCCAAGGCATCAGCTTGGCACTGGAACAGGTTGCCCAGATCTGGGAAACAGACAGGGCTCAAAATTCTGAACTGGGAGCAATTTGAGTCTGGAAGTTAGGCTGAGTTCATCATTCAGTGCAGTTCTTTAAAGCAAATATACATTATGATGTATCTAAGCAAGTTAATCCAACAAAACAATGAGGAATATAAAAAGTGGAATGAGAAAAGAGAAAGTGTGTGGAAGGTTGAAGATGCATCCAAGGAAATCTCAGACATATTTCTAATCATCTATTCACTGTTATCTACCTTTTTTTTTTTTTTGGCAATTCTTTCTACTTGGAATATGCATCTCTACACTGATATACACTTTTGTCAGGTGAATCAAAGGTTTCATTTTGCACTTCTTACTCTTTCTGGGAAAACAAACTAATTTTGGAAGAAAACAGTAGGTGCTGATTTTTAAAAAATAATCTAAGCTATCATCTTTAAAAATGTATTCAACAGTTGGTGTGTGAGATTTATTACCTGAAAATGAGTCCTGAAAACTTTTACGATAACATTTGATTTTACTCCAGCCAGAATAAACTTCTTTGTTATGTACCTTTTGCTATCAATGAGCTAGACCATAGCATTTTGATTATACATGGTATATATTAGTAAAACATCACAGTGTTATAATTGTGGTATTAAGAACAGGAAAAAACTCCAGAGAAGGAAAAAGACATTAAAAACATTATCATTCATTGCTAATGTAAGACTGCAGGAAGAAAGACCCTTATATTTTATAAGGCTAAAAAAAGGAAAAAATATATTAATTGGCTACTAGAATGTTCAGTTTCAGATAGGAATGGTTACAATTATTTGTTCTCAAGTTTCTCAGTCCCTTCATCTTTCCTAATGAAGAAAAGTGTGTGTGGAAAGTAAAAGGCAGCGGTGACAGGGTGAGCTCGAGGGATTGAATTCAGCCGCATTTGCAAAGCTAATCAGAGATGAAAGAACTTTAAAAACTTTAAAGGTTTCTTTCCAACAGGTCTCCACATGCTGGATTGTGCCTACAGGTAGAAGACGAGGCCAGGGAGAAAGAAACAAAGTTTTTACTGGCCTTGTTCGGGAATGGAGAAAAGCAATGATGAGCCAAGGAAGGTGGTTTTATCAAGCATAGAAATTAATTGCCACAGCATTGGCAACCCAGTAGTATGTATGTCATATCTAAGTGCTGTCTTTCTGAAGATCATCACAGTTATTTCTCCTCTTGGCCCAGCCTCCTCAAGCACCCATCTGTGGTACTGAACTTTTTTCTGAGGTCCACCTGTTCCTTCTGGCCCATCCTATCCAGACAGGACTGACTTCAGAAGTGGATGCTCACTTGGCTCAGGAATTAGCAAGATCCCCGTAGGCAAACATCAAAGATTCTTCCATCTACTCAGTTTTCAAAGGCTCATTACATCCCTTTACAGCTCCCCCCAGGAAAGTCTTTACAATCAGAATGGGTTCCACATTCTTTGCAGTCACCAATTATCAAGCACAGGCTTTTTCTTGCTAAGTAAAATTGTATTAAAACCCCATCAATCAGCACATTTGGCAAGGATTTCAAAATGTATATAATGGTTTAGTTTGGGCTGGTACTTTAGTATTCTTAACAATTCTCAGCAGAAAACAGCTTTGAAAATGAGAAAGAATTAATTGCAAAGAATTGTCAATAAATTACTATATATAATAATAATCACTGAGATTCATCCAGAGAGCAATATTTGCTATTTTTTCAGGAAGACGGTTAAAAATTGAAGCATAAATTTGAATAATTGCATTGGCACAGACACTATAGATGAAACCACAACAAAAACACATTAAAGAATTACTTTTTTAATTGATTGGAAGGGCTTTTTTATAGAGGTTGTTGGCTACTGTGATTTCTAATCATTAGAGTTATGGAAAAAATCCCTACTTTATTTTATATTGCAATTTCCAACATGATATTTTATTTTCCATGGTTTAGAAAACAATTTTTTTTCCTCAGTTCAATATTCATTCCTGTAAATGAAGAACTTTTTTTCCTGCTTCTGGATTTTACAAATAGAAGAACTTGGGGAATTTTATCCTCTCCTTTTGTTTTCATTGCAATTCAAATAAAAAACTACCTGTGTTCTTCTGTTAGCCTCTTATACAAAGTGAATTGGTAAAAACAGTTACTCACTGTTTTTACCTTTTTTAAAAATCTTATAAAGCAGACTTCTTTTTCTCTAGAAGCCTAGAAGCTAAGACATTCACTAGATGCATAAGAACTCTTCCTGTTGTTAATGTCCTATATTATTTGGATTTTTTTGGTGATTATCAGATTTTAAAGATGTTCTTGAAAGGCAAAAGAACAACATGTCCTGCTTGTTATTTTCCATCTTCTGTGTTATTTTTTAGATTACATCTCACTTTGATCCAAATAACAGGCAATATTGAGTGGATACTTCTGAAAAATTAAAAAATTCAATTTTTTGTGCCCTTGACATCATAGTCCATCCAAAAACTGAAACATATACTTACAGATGGTGACCACAAGAGGACTTTTAAGCTCACCACAAAATATGTTTAAAGTACCAGCAGTTAATTGGATTAATTTCAGACATTGATTATCTTCCAATAAATTAAAAAAATAGCCTTAGGTCAATTCCTTTGCATAAAAAAAAATTGAATAAACAAAAATAAATTACTGCACTGAGATAAAAGTGTAACCATTTTAAGGGGGCATATTTACTATCTACTAAAATAGAGAGCTATGTGTTTTTCAAATCAGCTGGAACAGCTTCACTGTATTTCTTAAGGCTGCTGTAGATTTTGTGCTGGAAACCTTATATCTTGATAAATGGTTTGTTTATCTACTTGCATATTTGGCATCATACACAGTCATTGCCTAAATAGATGGTGATACTAAATCCTCTCCCCTTACTTCAATCAAACATTGCACTTCACCATAACAAACTGAATAATCTTTTCCTACCTTGCCATAATAAATATAGGAAATCTGATGAGATTTGATTAAGAATGAAAAAAAAGAAGAAAAAAAAGAAGGAAACACACCTCTTTTGAGGTTGGAAGCCTATACTCTGTGTGGTGAAATCACTTGTGCAGATATAAGAGCAAATATCTGCTTGATGGTGACCAACTTCAGTCTCTTACAAAAAATAATCCACCCAATGAAAACATTTCAGGAGAAATTGAGTTCTGTCAAGCTGTAATGAGTTCCCTGATATTTGAGGAATTTACCATGATGCAGATGCTCTTTTTTTAGCTCCTTCATTGATGGAAACAGAGCTATTAGATAATAAAAAAACCCCCCACATATCGTGCAATTCAGATTTGAAAACCCAAAGCTTGACTGCATCAGATACCCAAACTACTTAGCTGTTGCACTGAGAGTTAACTTAGATTTCCTATAAATTTAGTTTCTGAAATAATAAAATTCCTCTATTTTTCTCTTACTGCAAGTGTTTAAACACTGTCAAGGTCTGTTGTCATTGTATTCATGACTGATTTATTCCCTTTTTATAAATCAGTCAAAAGAAAAGTTTTATGTTCAAACCGAATAATGAAAACCCCACAATAATCTCTTTGTCCACTCTATTCCCCAAGAATATATTTGAAAAACATAAGTGAAAAAGAAAAGACAGAAGGAAAAACAATAAGAAAGAAGTGTGAACAATGTGTGAATAAAGTCTCAGAATTATGCTTATAGACAGTGAACTCTTGGTACAGGAAATGTTATTTGCTCTGGGCTTATTTACACCTAATAAAATAGTTCATGATTAGAACATCAAAAAATACTATCACTAAAGAACAAACCAATATATTAACAAGTGTTCAGGAAGAGCAACAGATAGGAGTGAATGTCAGAAGAGACCAGTAACTCAAATGGTAAATTCCCTCAAGCCACCAGTCATTGATATTAAATGTTAAACAAATATTAGGAGCATACTCAGTATAAAGTAATTTTTCATAATTTGCTAGAGAAAGATAGCTAGTTAAACAAAAGGCATGTGGATATAAGCAAGATTATTTTTGTTTGGTGGCAAAAAGTAAAACCAAAAGTCCCCTTTGGGTTTTAACTGTTGCTCAAGTACACTCAGAAGTTTCAAATGTAATCTTATGTGATCGGAACATATATTTTAAGTGGTATGTAATATAATTTACTTCTGATAAAGTAAAATAGAGATTCTTTTTTCATCTTATAAAATATAATTTTTTTTCCAGACTTCATTTTTCATTTTTATGCTAGAGATTTTTGTATCTATTACCTCATGCAACTTTCATATTGCTATTAATAATCTCTAAATCTTCTTGTATTTGGACTAAATTGCATCATTTTTTGAAAAGTTGATTTTTATGTGTCTCTTTGGACAATTAAGATTGCTAAAAGATTGGATCTTGGGATTTTATCATTTGTTGTGGGTTTTTGGTGGTTTTGCTTATTGTCATTTTTCTTGTCAGAAAAACTTATTCATATGTCCCGGCAGGGAGAGTGTGGAATACCTTATGTGTGTCTACTGTAATGTCTTTATTTGTATTAGAGCTTAGTCTGCCACTCCTTTCATTTATTCTTTCTACCAAAATGAAGAAATATAGGTGTAGACCCCATTTTTCCCCACAATGACCTTCCATTTGCCTAGATGACTTTCAGTTTGAATTCTGTTCTCTGATGGGTTGATGTCTTATTCTGTCCTGCAATTATCTGAAAATATAAATAGTGATTGAAAATGGATACATTAAATTGCACTCATAGTCAGGCCAGAACATAGAAAAAAAAATCACACAGTATTTCCCAGCAAACAATGGAGAATAAACTACACTCCAAAACCACAATGCTAATCAGGCAAACAGCTGTTGTCTACTCCATACAAAAACAAAAAACCCATTTCCTGGTTTCCATTTTATTTCATTTGAAATTGTTTTCTAAAATCAGTCCAAACTCATAAACAGTTATCCTTTTAATAATGGATCTTTCATGAATAAATAAATATTTCAAAGATAAATAACTGTGTTTATAATGACAACTCAGTCTACTGAATGAAACATTAGTTGTCACTTATTCATCCATCATCAACATCAAAATTCACTATTTGTTCCTTGCCTCTTTTGCTAGTGTAAAAAATTATTTTTAGCAATCTGGCTGCTTTAATGACAAATTCCTATGAAAACTGCTGTTTATAATCAAGTGTGTGTCATTTATGCATGGAACATTGGCTATTAAAATATGGAAATTTACAGAGTTCATTGTTATTATAATACAGTCCAAAAGTAAAATTCAAGCTTTGCGCTTACAGCAAGTATTTTAAGTTTTCCTCCAATTAAAATTGTCAAAATAGCCTTCCACCTCTTTTTTCAGAAAAGATTACTTCAGATCTGAATCCAATTAAATATTTTATTATATCAAAGTAAATTTCAGCAAACCACCATCACTACACATTAGAATTATTTGTCCCAAGAAGAAAAATTCTGTAAAAATACATTAAAGTATTGCGTAAATAAGTATGTGTGAATACCAATTATAAAGGCAAAGCATTGTAGATATATGAATAATAATTGAAACATTAAACAATTAGACTCTCTTTTTAGGTAGGGTGACTTTTCAATATTAGTCAGGAACACATTAAGAACTCTCATTACAGAGCAACCAAAATCACAGCACTCTAGTTCTAGGTACAAAGGAGGAAATCTAAAGAAATTTTAGGGGGGAAATAGATCAGTTTAGTTGATAATGCTCCGAAAGCCTCTTTCCTAATGAGAGACAAAACAATGAGAGATGGGAAAAGTTTCTGTTGCTGATCTTTAACTCCCAAGTGAAGACTTTCAAATTATTTACATGTTCGTAACAACTTGCTCTTCTGAGTTCATTTTCTTATGATATCAGATTCACTCTCAGGAATTTCAGGGAGAGCTTCTTAAGTTTTAGAATCAGAATAATGTAATATTACAGTCCTAAGATTCATTTTTTTTGAAAATATTTCTAAAATCTATTGGTTATGATTATTCTATCTCCTCAGTGACTGAGTAATTTTACTAAGAAATTTCAGTGCAATAATGAAGAGACTTCAGAGACTGAGTAAAATAGTTTAAGATTCTCTACATGCCACCAAACAAAGTTTGGTTGTGAATTCATGAGGTTCCACTTCATTGGCTCTTATTTTGTATTTGCTGAATAGCTCAGCCAACATTTAATTACACGAGAAAGGAGATCAAAATAAAATTTTAAAATGTAATCTACTCCAGTGCCAACACACTCTCTTCTTCAGTTTCCATGATTTTGACTAGAGGAGGATCTGATAAATTCCATCTGAGTGCTTTGACTGGATTTTTTAATAATATTTGTGCCTGAGTATAGAAGTCAAGAACAAATTCCAAATCCCCCTCCAACTACTTTAGATTTTAGAACAAGAGAGGAGGGCTTGATTCCCTCTTAGAATTAAAAAGTTGACAGTATATGAAATGAAGACTTTGTTCCTGCAGAATGTGGTGCAGAAAACAAACGTGTTTTAAATAATTATCATGAAATCAAATAAAAATATACATTATGAACTACAAATTCATTTTTCTTCAGTTTTTGTTTCTTCATTACCTATTTGCACAACCTATTTTCAGCACTATCCTTGAGGTCCTTTCCAACCTGGTAGACAATGATTGCAAGATTGAATTATTATTTTTACATTATTTAATTGCTTTACACCATTTTAGAGAGTAGACTGATAGAAAAGTAATTTCCTATGTTAGCTTAACTTCAATTTATGTTGAACCACGTCTAGTAGGTTGCTATATTTCTATACTTCTACTTTTAGTATTACTATAGCTCTCTCACAAATTAACAGTTTTGAAAAACACATAATTTAGAATATTTTTAGTTTACTTATACTTTCTTACATGAACAACAGCCTTATCAACAACAGTCCCAACTGGCAGAAAAACACAATTTGTTTTGCTAAAGGAGCTGAGAGTAATTTGGGAGGATGTGCCTTGGTAAATATCACAAAGAAGCATAATTGCATCTGGTCTTGAATACTTTCATAACAGCAATACAAATCCTGTCACATTAACTAAGTCCTAAATTTTGATGACTCCCTAAAGTGAAGATTAAAAATGTCATATTCTTAATATATTATGAAGCATTGCACAGATTTGCATTGCTACAGGGCTTTCAAATAACCTGAGAAAAATTAATCAGAAAATTGGCTCATCCCTCCTATCAACATAAGATTATAAATCACAGAATACTTTGTCAAACTCTTTAATGCACTTATTGCACATATTTATTTAGAAGAGGTTCCCTTGATTCCTAACAGATGGGGCTGCAATACTGAAGCTTCTCATTTTAATGCTAATTGAAGGATACCATGCTAACCTAATATCCCTCATCTGCAGATATTCTCAGTGTATTTTTAAGATCGTGGATGAATTAACTTTAGAAGTCAGATATGAGTAAAGAATAATTCTTCAGATACACACATTTATGAAATATTTGGTTAAGAGCTGCACGCTAATACCCACTGTGCTGAGCTCCAAAGCCTTACAAAGCAAAACATCTGCACCTTAATTAAATGATCTCTACAGAAAGCATCTCTTGGAAGAACAGAGAAAAACAGAATACAGTCATAAAAGACATATCAAAGACAGCCATAGTTTAAACCAAAAAAATTGAACCTTTAATGGTTCCAATAGTAGATGAAAATCTTTGATGATCAAATGTCTAAATAACTTAATCCAATTTTGAAAAAAAGTACTGGGTTCAGTTCAGGTATTTTCAGTTATCTCTAGCATCTTAGATGAATTTAAGCTTCCAAAACACTAAAAAAAATTGTGAATAATATTTTTTCAAAACACATATGTTTTGAAAAAAGCACATAAGATCCGATAGCAATCAGTTTAAGGACTTATAAAACATTCTCTACCTGTTGTATGCCCAAATAACTATGCAACAACCTTTTATTAAATAATTTACTAAATAAATTCTTTCCATTGCTATCAAATTAGTGATTGAATAGTTAAATAATGATGAGCCAGTCCAGGTGAATTTGTGCCTGTTTAGCTGTGATTTGACTTTCAGGACTCTTCAATTCAGAGCACAATGGAAACACCACAAGAACCCTTTGTCTCACAGGGATCTGGTACCTCCTTCCTCAGGATGACTGTGGGTGCAATATTTTAGGAAGAGTTGCATGACAAATATTGACCTGATTGATTTTGCTTTAAATGTCAATGCTATGCCTGAGTGATCCCTTCTCACATCATTGTTTTTACTTCAGTCAGAACTTTCAAACCTATAACTTTCTTATTTTTTTAGCAGTATTTCAAAACTAAAATCATAGTCAGAAAAGAATGAGACAGCAGAGACTGCAGTGATTTTGAAGTCTCAGCTAAATATGAATAGTCAAAATTGTCTCTTTCAGATGTTTTAAAGAACAGTATGTATTTGCTTGAGGAGTTCAAAGAGAAAATGATTCTTTTAAAGCTCCCAGGCTATACATGATCGCACAGATATTTTGATAAACACGTGTAGATTATACACATTTCTGTCAGAACTTGTGCATCTTAATATTGCACACACTGCAAAGTTTGCAATAAGTTCAGCACTCATAAGGTGTGAAGGATACATGCTATTCTTATACATATGTCTGAAAATACCAGTAAAGGAGCACATCTAAAACTTGTTTCTGGTTGCTTTAGAGCAAGCAACAACATTTTGATGCAGTCTATTATTCCTATACCTGCTTGTCTTTTGTTTGTCTCGAAAATGAACTGCAGTGAACTTTAAAATGAAAAATATTGGATTTTACTGGCTGTCCTTTCTATTTGTTCTATTTGTACTGGCTGTTCTTTCTTTGTTCCTCTTCCTTTATGGCCTTAGAGCGTTCTGTGCCTAAATGAAAATGGATAATTTTTGGAAGATTTTGCTGACTTGCTTGCAGGCTCAGCACATGCAAAAGATAACTAAGACAACTCAGATCTGGGATATGCTCGTTCTATTTTGCTTTCAGGATTATGAAAGTCCCTGTGTTTCCTTTGAATGTTCCATCACTAAAGTATGTGAAATTCCTTTGCTGGAAGAAAACATACCAGCAAAAACCAACCAACCAACCAATAACCAAATGAAGAAAGACTAATTTCTTTGAAAGAAAGATGTATTTCAGCCTCACATTCCATTTGCATTGTGCCCTTGAAATTAAAAGATTATTTTTTCAGACACAAAAGTGGAATTTAATGGAGGAAATCTAGCATCTTATGCTCATTCTGGAAAATGTTATTTAAATTACTCACTGCACATGGTGTCACCACCAGTTTCTATATCCCACATCTAGCTGTGAGTCAAATCTACTTCTTTCCTTCAAAATTTGTGAGAGATTTTTTTTTCTAACTCTTTTGTCAAATATGATTCTTAGTGATTTTGTACCCACATCTTTCCTCTGTGGATTTACCTCAGAGGTTCTCAGCAAACTTCCCTCCATACAGTTATGAATTAATTTCATTTTATCTGCTTTCCATGTTTCTTGTGTTTTGTTTTCACACCCAAATCCCTTTCAGTGCTATCTCTCCCATGCATCTGCCCATTTCTCATCACATTTTCTTCCAGCACTGGATTCCAACCCACCTCGATTTTTAAAAATATTTCTTATTTTTTCTTATTTATAAATTATTATCTCAGTACTCCCCTGCCTATTTTTACACAGCTATCTAGGCTCTTCATCAAATCCAAATTTCAGTTCTCTTTTTTTCATCAGCTGTCAACAGATAGAGGAGGGAGGAGACGGAACACCTGGCATGTTTCTCTGTGAGACAACATTTTATTTACAGGTGTTTTTATGTTTGTTCTCTGCATATCAAATCCAGCACTGAGGAAATTGATGGGTATGCCAGCGTCAGAACTGTTTCTGCCCACAATATTCGGGGGCTTCAACTCAGTGATCCCAGAAGTTCACTGGTTGCTTACATAATTTTGTAAAATAAATAATTATTGTTACATTGTCTGTGGTGGTTTTTGAGTAGCAAGAGAATTTAAGCCCAGAAACAAGTAAAAAATATTTTTCCTTTTTTTTTTTTTTTCTTGTACGTGATATATTTTTCAATGTATATTTGAACATTGAAGGGCTAAGTAATAAATACGGAGTTTTATTTTCTTGCAATAAATTCTATAAGAATTCGCTTTATTTAATACAATCTAGAATATATGATGTTGAGATTTTAATCCACAATGTCCCCTGCTTATTACAGAAAAGTTCTAGCATGAAAGACTTTATAAATACAAGTGGATAAATAGAATAACAAGAAAAAAATTAGTCTAATTTTTTATATGGACTATGTCAGAAATAATGCTATTTATTCAGCAGAACTAGTGCAGGTAGAACAGACAAGTAAATAGAAATCCACTTACTGTTTAAAATTTAAGATGTACTTTGTCACTTGTTAGCCAGTAAGCAGACTACAATAATAAAATGACTTTGAATTCAGTCATTCAAAGTCAGAATACTGTGATTTTTACATCAATTTGATAATTCACAGCTGGCATAATTTATATTTGCTTACACTGATGAAATTTACACTAAAATTAGGCATGATATATCCATGACTTAAATTCCTCATACCCAACTGGAAAAGTTATAACTGTTATTTATTTGCCCAGCAATGCCATTCTCCTGATGTTGAAGGCTATAAATATTCTCCAGCAGCATTCTGTACTACTTTCTTATCCAGTATTTTTTTTCCTGCCACAGAATCAAGTCTTTTAAAAGGGAGAAGACACTTTATATTTAATTCTAAAAGCCAGACCAGTAAATTCAGCTACTACTGTTAAAGGGAAGGTACAGTACAAACACAACAGCACTAATGGCTGGTTTCATGTTTAACAATGTCTTCAACAGTAACAAAAGATAGACTAGGAGATCTTTTATTGAATTTAAAAATAAATTCTAAGAATGTGTATCTTTTTTCTGCTCTTCCTCAGAAAATGAAAAGAAGATATACCTTTGTTCTCCCTGGAATTAAAAAAAAAAATAGGAAAAAAGAAAACTGAGGTTTACTGAGTATGATTTTCAACAAACAGATACTATTTTGCTGGCTCTATCCATTTCACAACAGCTTAAGGCAATGTGCACTCAGAAAGCAACTTCTTCACCAGAATGAAATGAATGAAAAAGAGAGAAGCAGTCTCTGGAGCCAGAGTGAAAGCCTATCAAAGAATAGCTTACTAAAGATAAGAGGGGATGAAAATTCAGTTTACTTGGTCAAAAGATTCAAAGAAACCACTCTTAAGCCTACCAAGCTTTCAAACAGACCTGAAGAAGGATCAATAGGAAAGGTTTTAAACAGAAGACAAGTATCCAAAACAAAGAGAAAGCTTGAAAGACCAGGAAATAGCCAAAGCATGAGAATGGAAGTTCAAAGTGGTAGAAAACCAAGGCCAACTTAATACCTGAAAAACATCAAACATCTGCAACCCTCAGTGGGCTGCATCTGCAAGTTTGTTTACATTTTGCAAGTCTCATTCCTGAGTGCAAATTTTAGCAAGATCTAAGTTCTTTAAAAGGCAAAAATCTCTCAGACTCTCCAGTCACAATTAACTTTTATTGCACAACATGTCAATGTGGTTTTTATATCGTTTGCCATCTCATCCAGATGAAATAAAATAAGAAGCAAATCACCTCCTCCCCACCAAAACCACAACTCTCCATACTGTCACTGTGAACCCTCTGCAGAAACAGAATTGTCATTAGAGGAAAAAAATCATAAGATCTTACAGCCTTGGTTCTGCCATCAAACATTTAACAAGAGCAATTCAAAATATCCATCTCTATGCTTTTATCTCACATGAAGTTACAGCAGCTCTCAACTCTGTTGGTGTAGCAGCAGCACAAACTACTTTTTCTTCATCTTATTTTTCCTTCCAGTTACATCAAATATGAACTCTCTCAGCCAGTCCACAGGACAAGTTAAACTTATTGCTGTGTTACAAAGTGCACCTCAAGCAAATCTCTGAGCTCAACCATATTTTTTGTTTGGCAGATGATACTTTTTTATTCAAGGAGAGAAATTAAAGAAGCAACATAAAAAGTAAAACCAAGTAACCAACTCTATTGCTAAACACAGTCAGTGTGCCTGTCTATATTACTTGAAATAGTCCCTTAAAAAATAAAGATGTCCTTTGGGTCTTTAGTTTATGAAAAATGAAAGATTATAAATGTTTTTGTATGGATCACTTTTGCAGTCTGGTAAATGGGACTACCTACCTCCTGAAATCAAGGTCCTCTCCTTCATACTAGCTTTATGTATAAAGGGTTTCCTTCATGATTTATTAAATATTAATTGATTTTAAAAGCCTGAGAAAATTTTTGAATCCAAGAAAGACAGGAAGAAGCATAAGCAGAGAAAGAAAGTAGTTCTCCACCATAATTAAATAAACTCATTTGTTCCATGGGGAAGTATTCAAAGCCATTCTTCCCTATCTCACCCATAAAGCAGCTAAGACACCACTGTAACAAGTTTGAGCTATAAAATCTAGACTCTTTCTTTTAGTTTTATTATTATTTATTATTTGATTATAGTGCTTTGCCTAAGATAATATTAAGCAATCCTTTTTGACAGAGTTGCCCTGACTCCCTCACACTAGCCCCAGCCTGATCTACTGGGACCTTTGAGAGGGTGATCTGAGGTCAGCAGAACTCAGGCTCACATCAGAAGTATTACTGTATAAACCTTACCACAGACACCCATAAAGTAGGATGATTTAACAGGACCAATGTGAATACTCATGTTCTTAGTCATGTTTTTATCAAGAAAATATTGTTGATTAGGGAATTCATTATTAAATACTGATTTGCCTATCTGGTGAACATCAATTTTGAGCCTTCTTCATATTTGTATACTAAAAACACCAGTTGTGCACTTATTGGACCTTTAGGGACAACAACGATATGTAAACACAAAAAAAATAAAATCTTTTTTCTAATATACAGTGGAGATGAAAGCCATTATTTTCTTGGTATTTTCTCAGACACAGATGTGCCTGAGTAGATAAAATGTCAATGTAGTTGAGTGCCAAATCAAACTTAGTTAAATATTTTGTGTTTTCAAAAGAATAACATTAAAGAGTATTCTGAGATGCAATACAACTGACTATGACTTACAGTCAGTGGGAAAAATTGATTTAGCTAGTTACTACAGAAGGCTTTATGGCTGGCCTACCAAGTGACCTTTGAGATGCAAGAGGTTTGATATAGAGCACAGGAAGGAAGGGAAGTGAACATGAAAGGTAAAAATCAACATATAAAGTTGAAGACCTGTTGCTTATCTGAGCTGATTGCAGTAGAGGAGACAGAAGATAAGGAGTATATAGATCTGTGTCTGATCTCAGCAGGAATTAAGTCAGTGTCAGAATTTCTCTTGTAACCTTGCTCAGGAGCTGTGATAGAAAAGAGATCCTCCTGTTACAGATGGTCATGCTAAAATACATTCAGTTTCAGAAAGTGCTGATAAAATGTGGTGTTGCAGTGCAATGTCAGACTTAAAGCCACAATTTCATTCTTCAATTATTTCATGGTGCAAAGCATGGAGTAACTTAAAAGAATTATTTGTACTACAGAAGAAAGAATGAGGATTATGTGGTTTCTCATCTATAGCTCTCACTCTCTGTAGAATTGCATCAGGTGAAAAAGTGTTCAAGAAAATAACTTAAATGGCATTTGCACAGAAATATAGACTATTAATCCAATTTTCCTCATATGTCCAATAAGCACATGTGATTTATCAAACAGTAATTAATTTGATCAGGGAGGAGCAGTGGCTTTCATTTGGTCCCAGTGGGATCCATCCAGCATTTTCTATTCCTCATAAAGCTTCTCTGAGTGTTGCATTTTTCTTGTGCTGTGTACAGTGCACAAGCACTGCAGTATAAGGGGATGAGTACAACAAAACAGGACAGGAGTGGAGCCAGACAGAAATACATTAGAAAACAATTCTTCTGCACTGGCCCTCAGTGGGGTCATTGCCTTTTAGTCCAAAGCTTGAAGAGATGGGCTTTGGGTAACTAGGGCTGACTGCACACAGAGCAAAATGTGCAGTCCTACATACTCTGCAAGCACACATATGCAGCCAGATTATACAAATATCTCTTGTATGCCATTGTTTATATTTTCATTAACCTTCTATAGTGCTTGAATTTGGCAAAATTTGAGTGATAATTTGTCTTGATTTAAGCCAATGCTGTTAATTAACTGAGGCTGAGTATTTCATGTTGCAAAGTTTGACAGTTGCTGCTTTCCTGACTGGCACAACAAATTGACTCCACCATAACCAGTGTGCTTTCCAGAAAATAACTGAGGTCATAGCCCAGGTTCCATTGGAATAATTAGGTTTCATCATTATTTGGGGTGATGTGGCAACTTCAAATGATGCTGCCACATCAAATACTAAAATGATTTGATGCTGCCACATCAAATACTAAAATACAAATCAGTGTTAGTCCAATTAATTTCCCAGTGAATTGTTATATCCCAATTAGCCTCCCGCTCAGTTCCTGTGCAAGCATTAATTTTCTCTCCACATTCTTCTACTGACTGCAGATAGGAAGAGGAGGGGGTTTCCCTTTTCTCTATTTACAATTATCATTCTTCTTCTCAGCCCCCCACACTACTCACCACGTGTATAACCTTGACTCATGTGGACGATTCTCATCACTGGAACTTTGTTTGTTGTGCTACAAAAAATGAGAGAGAAGTAAACAAACCTGAAAGACTACCTTGCCTCTAGTCATTTGTTCTGAAATGAAAAATACATCCAAGCAAGAGCAAACTGTGCTGCACTATAAGGACAAAACAAACTTTTGGGTGTTCTGTGCATGTAACTTGTTATGATGTCTCTGGAACTCTGCTTAGAACCTTGACAGCAGAGGGGAAGAAACTTGTACAGCATACAACCTGAATGTTTTTACTTAAAAAGCAGCACAATTTTAATTTGCAATTTAGAGTGATCTTTATGAAAGATCAGAACTTTCAAAAACTCTTTATGGCAAAAAAACCACCATTGATTTTCTTAATTTCTTTTTTAGATTAGTACAAGTACAGGGTTGCAGAAAATATGTTGAGAGGCGTGAAAATAACCCAGGCTGCCCATACATGTGAGACACCTTCCCAGTATGTCTTGACAGCCATAAATCATGACTTGCATATATCCACTTTCTGATTTCAGGGGCTAAACTACACTGCACTGTGCATAGAAATCATAACACAAGCCACATAAGCCACATGTTTGTTTTTTTATGTCAGGATTTAGCTATTTACCATTTTAACAATGTAGATGGATAAAAATCTATCAGCAGGATACAAATACTGAAGAGAAATTTAAAGGATCAAACATAACAAGACACAAATGTGCCGCCACAGGAAAGGCAAAGGACAAAAATGAGGAAAAAACCCAAATGTTGTTCTCACACTCAGTTGGAAATTGAAAACAGCATCAAATTTTTGATGATCATTTCCTTAGCAGTCCATTTCTTTTCTGAACTTAAAGACTACATCCAGTAAAATTCTTCACAATAGATCACTTTTCCATTATTTTGAAAATATAAAATTCCATGTCTCAAATATATTCTTTAAATGATTGTAAATCCATATGCTTAGTATCTCCTAAAAACTCTGTTTTTATTAGGAGTTTTGAAAACAATTTACTTATCAAATACTTATATTTTTTATATTTATATTTATATAAACTTGCATACTTTATGCGTATATATATATATGTATGTATGTATGTATGTGTGTATACTGGTAGATAGATACACATATATACACATATATTTAAGTATATTTATATTCTTCTATACCTAAATTTTGAACTATTTACTTATGAAACTGCAGGAAATTGTTTAGCAGATATAATAATTTTAATTTCATAGCTTTCAGACATTCTTTAAATTAATATGTAATAAGTGTTTTCCCCTTAATATACCATGGCAAATTCTTTCCAGAAACACACTCAATGTTCCAAATGGAGAGTTCAGAGTTTTTTGAGGGCATGGATCAAAAAAATTTAAGCAGTTTCCTGTCCCCTCACCTGACACTTCAAATGTGATATAATGGGCCAAATCATTCTCTGTTCACTGTCAGTAGGATGTGCCTAGAAAAATGGCTTCAGTGGCTCTCTCCCACAAGAATAATCAGATTTTTAGTTCCATCTGGAAGGTGAGGACCACTATACCTGGAATTCAGGCCCTTACCCAGCTCTTTTGGCAGCATTTTCTTTCTATCCACACCATAAAATATAGATGATAAGAAATCTGCACTTCTTTCCATTTCTTTACTTCTCCTGCACATTATGTTAGGAGAAGGGCATACATGAATATTTCTTTCTAAACCTCTTGATTTAAAAAAATGATGATCAGTGATAGCCAATAAAACCTAATACTCATGTAAATTCCATTAAAAAGAACTTACTGATAAATATATATTAATGTTATTGTGTCAAATGGAAAGCACAGGGAAGCAATTCAAAGGACAACTCTTTCACAGTCAGCCCTTTTAACCTGAAACTAATAAATGCTCTGTGGCAAGTAGGGTTGACAGAATATGTCTGAGAGTATGCCCACATACATCTCCTGCTGTTAAATGATTTTAAGGATTTTTTCAAATTTTTTTTAGGATTTAGAATATTTTTATTTACCATCTCCCGTTTAAAATCTAAGTCATGTAAAATCCTTGTTCTAAATACAAATATCACATTTTTTAATCTTGTTAAACTCAGCAATTATTTTTCAGCTTGGTGAGAACTAATGTATGAAGAAATACACACTCTATAAAACCTGATTCAGAAAAATAACTATTCATAAAGATATCATAAAGTATACACTAAGTTAAGCATTTATTCAGCAGTTTTATCTATTAAGAGACATTAGCAATCTATAGTGCTCTATATTTCCAAAAATATATACAGGATATTTTCTTTAACCCAGGTTATATATCAGCACAAGATCCATAAATGTCTTGTGAGGACTTTGATGAAATCATGAAATTGTTTTGATTTGTTATGCCAATGTCGTGCTGATAAAAAAGACTTTTTTATGCAGAACATTTGTCACAATGTTTAGCAATTCCCAGTAAGAAGTCAATTTTTTTCTCATTATATACTGTAGCATAAACTGTTAATTGATATTGATTTATGATTTTCAATTTTTGGCTTTAAGTACATTCCAGATGATGATATTTGTATCCTGTAAATCAAGACAAAACAGTCATAATTAGAACTGCCCAGTAGAGTAAGTGATACAATTAAGAGGAAAGTACAGTCTGGGGAGACAAAGAAAATTCTGGAATAAATTGACAACCATACAAGTTTGATTCGTTCACAAAAAACAATATCCCTCCTTCTTTCAAAACTCTCATTGACTCAATGGACTTTGTTCAGCCACAAAATAACTTAGTTGACTATCTCCTGACTAACAAAAATAGTAAAAACTTTGTCAGAAGAAGAAGAAGAAATACAAAAGATAGTAAAGATATTTTTAAAGATATATTTTCCTCAAATTACAATTCTGACAAATGAGAAGGATCTTGAAGCATGAATTGTTAATTAAGAAAGTCGACATAAAGAAATTAGAAATTATTATACTGGAGTAAAAAAAATCAATCTAAACAAAATATTCTCACTTAAAATGTGACACACAAAGATTTAAAAAGTAAAAATGAGACTATTTCTCTTGTCTTTCATGTTCCTAAATCAAAGAATTGCCTGTGTTGGGAGGGGCCTTAAAGATCACCTAGTTTCAACTCCAAAATTATGGATATAATGAAATTTTAGGTATAAGAAGAGTTAAAACTTAACTTTGGGAAGTCAACATGGCAGATACTGATTTAACCCTGAACAAATATGACAAACTGAGGTGAAAGAATATTTCTTCGTATGTGAGTTTCAAAGCAACATGGCATGTTTATATTCAGGTTTGTTCCCTTTAACACAATATAACTAAAAGATATTTTTCCACAGAAACACCTTGGAAGCGAAAACTTTCTAGGATCACTCATGACAAGGCTTGAGGCTCTCTTCGTAGCAATATGTCTGAGATTGTCATTCATAACTGTTTCCTAAAGAGAAAACTGCTGCTTCTGGGAGACTTTTCATATTTTTTGTGTTAATTCATCTCTTCTCTGTGACAAAAGCAACAACAGAGCTGAGATATGAAACTTGTGTTGGTGCAGCCCTTTCCCCCCCACCCCGATTATGTGTTATTCGTTATTTCTGATAAAATTGTGGTGCCATTCATGAGTTTTTAAGAGGCTTTGTCAGCCAGAAAGATTAATGGGCAGCAGAATAATAATTAGATTGCATTTCTATTTTTTTTTAGAAAGGCAAATATGAATTTACTACCATAAGGTCATAATTTCACAGTGTCTGAAGATGGTTGAGGTTGAAAGTGAACTTTGAAGGTCCCCCCCCTGCTCAAGCAGGGCCACCTACAGCCAGTTGCCCTGGACCACATCCAAATGGCTTTTGAATATGTCCAGGGAGGGAAATTACAACCTCTCTGGGCAACCTGTGCCTGTGTTCAGTCATCCTCACAGTCAGAAAGGCTCTCCTTGTATCCAGACTGACTCTCCTGTGCTTAAGTTTGTGTTCTTTTTCTCTTGTTCTGTCACTGAGCACTGCTGAAAAGAGCCTGGATGAGTCTTTTTTTGCACTCTCCCTTCAGGTGTTTATGTACATTTTTAGTACCCTCCTAAGCCTTCCCTTTGGGATCAACAGTCCCAGCTCTCTCAGCTGCTCCTCATATGTGAGGAGTTCTAGGCCCTCAACCATCTCAGCGCCCTTCACTGGATTCTCTCCAGTATGTCCAGGTCTCTACTGCCGTGAGAAACCCAGAAATGGACACAGTACTTCAAGCATGGCCAGATAAAGGGGAATGATTCTTTATCTGCCTAGGACAATGCTCCTCCTTAAATAACCCAGGCGGGTTTGTTTGCAAAGGTCACTGCTGTCCTTTGCAAAATGGTAAAAAAACCCTATTAATCTTGCAGAGTAGTCTCCATTAACTTAAATGTGAATCTGTATCTCATAAACACTTCCAGATCTTTAAAGAATTCTATTCTACTGACTTAGACGAGACAGTAGCTTCTAAGTTTTCCTTTATGTACTATTTGTTCAGGTGACACACAGAAACAGCTTGATTCAAGCTAATGTTTCACATAGTATGCAAGGTGAACATACCAATATGTACCAAAGCTCAATATTTGGTAAAAAATTAATTTATTAATTTTCCTCATTTTAGTTTGGATTGCCTCATCTTTTAAGGCTTCAGGCTCTCCCTACAGTATTATCCTTCTTAAGACACAGCAGTGCAATGGTGTTGCCCATTAGTTTTTCCAATCATTTTGCTGCTTTAATTGCTGAAATTAACAAGCAGTGGTTTTCAGAGCATTAGATGGTTCTCACCTGATGAAGAAACACAGAAAACAACCAGGATCATGATAAAATTATGATTTTTTTGCAGTGAAATAACAGATCCAAGTGAAAACCAAAAAGGGCACACACCATGTTGGGATGCGTCTGAGAGTTATATGAAAACAGAAAAAGAAAGAATTAAAGTGTAGAAAGTATGAAGAGGATGTGGTAAATCTGTAAGGTTGTCTTTGCCACTCTAGAGAGAAACATGAAAAACCTGGTATGACAAAAGAGGCACACCATATGTATAATTGAATGTCAGGTCCCAGAAGAAGTCATACTGCGTCATTCCATGCAGACTAATTAGCACTGTTTCTCTACAAGTTTAATTAGCATCCTGAGCTGAGGAGTTCATGTGTTGCTGGGGTACCTCAATGCCTGCCCAGCTATTATGTTCCCAAACCCACAGTTAATCCCTTCAGAGCCAGCTCAGGCATCACTGCAGAGCCCTGCAATTACTTCAAAACCCTTTTTAGCTGGTTGCATAGCGGAGGGAAAAAACGTCACTGAACAGGTCTGTGGTTTCACAAGTCACATTTCAGGAGCAAGGGCCAAGCCGTGCAAAGAACAGCAGATGGAAAGAGCAGATGATGTCTCTCGAGAACTGTGACAGAATTTTCTCCACAACAAATGATCATCTTATGTTTTTTGGTCTTGTAATGCAATTTAACAGTCTTTGATGTGTCTAACAGGTTTGTCTTCTAACCCTCCTTGGAACTTTGCTTAGAACTATTTTTATTTCTTCCCCTGGGTTAAAACAAGGGGAGCGGCGTGGGAGGATTTGTTATTTTTCAGATATGTTTTAAAATTATAATTTGATGATTATGAACCATGAATAAGAACTAAATGCATTTATATTTAATTACAATATATTATAAAGTCTTCCCCAGTGAGAAAAATCCTACTTCAAAACAAGAAAGTGGAATAATATGCAAAATTTTTAAAATATTTTACCCACAAAGAGAAAACCTGCAGGAATGCTATTAACATCTCAGTATGACACCCATTATACTAATATGTGTATCATTAAGAAAGCCTAAGTAAAGAAAAAAATTAATTTCCATAGATTGAACAGGCTAAGTACACACAGAGCATATAATTAATTCAAAGATGTGAGGGTATATTGTTTAAGCAATTTTTTCACACTAATATTCAAGATTATGCTTAATTAAGCTTATTGGATGAGGAATTCATATTTAGATATTTTGTGTTATATGTTTAAAGGCACTAACATTCAGAAGCTGTTCTAAAGGTATTATATTAGTCAGACAATTTAATAGTGCAACAAAATCTTCAGTTAATGTAAAGAAAAACCAAATTTAAAAAGTCAAAATATAGTGAAATATCCTTGAAGCAGAAGTTATTTAATACAGTATATCCCTCTTACCTTCCAACATTTTTTTCTACAAATTAAAAGTAGCATCACACATGCAGAAGAAAGTTGTTTTGGTTCTGTTGATGAAAGCAGGAAAATAAATCTTATCTAAACCCTCTGAATATGTCTGTTCAATTCAATGACACATCTAGCTAGTAAATAAATACCCCATTGAAAAATCTATCAATCCCAAGCATGTACAGAGATGATCAGCTGTTGGCTCAGCACTAGTTTGAGGTATGGGAGCTTTCACATAAAAATGTCATCCCACCCCCCTGCAATTTCCAGAGACACAAGTTTTAAGTAGACAAATCTAGAGAAATTAGTAATAATTCTTTGAAAACAGTAAACACAAAATGATCCAAACAAGTTAATTGTGTAGACACCATCTAAAGGAGTGCTGAAAAATAAAACCTACACTGAGTAACAAGAGAGGCACTCATATAATCCTGTCTTCCAGGGACATTACCCATGAACACTTCTGTGTGAAGAATGCTGTGTCTTATGGAAACCTAAGACTGGATCACAAAATGACCTGTAGATAGAGGATTAATATAGAATCCCTCTTAAATCAATAAATATTATTTAGGTTCAAACAGTGGATTCAAAACTACACCCTTCCTAATTATGGGCAGATGTCTGACCTGGATTTGGCTGGGTCAGAGTTGCTTTTTCTAATTAACTTGTGCAGTGTTGTGTTTTGATTCAATATCAGAATAATGTTGATAGAACATGGATGTTTTGGTTGTTGCAACATTGTGTTAACCCTAAGTCAAGGATTTCTCAGTGTCCCATACTCTGCTAGTGAGGAAGGGTGACAGTGCTCACAAGGGTTCTTGGATGAGGGAAGAGATGAGAATGTTGACTCCATGTTCAGAAGGCTTGATTTATTATTTTATGATATATCTTTTACATTATAACTATACTAAAAAGAAATAGAAGGAAAGGTTTCCTCAGAAGGCTAAGCTAAGAATAGAATAGAAAAGAATGATAACAAAAGCAGCTGGCTTGGACAGAGAGTGAGAGCCAGCTCTGCCGTGAGTGGTCACCAAATCCCAACATCCACAGGAGACCAATCATGGATCCCCTTATTGCATTCCACAGCAGCAGATAACCATTGTTTAAATTCTGTTTCTGAGGCCTCTCAGCTTCTCAGAAGGAAAAATCCTAAGAAAAATCCTATTTTTCATAAAAAGATGTCTGCGACAAGGAAGTGCACAAAAAGCAGGGAGAGAGGACAGCCAGAACAGCAGAGCCAAATTGGCCTAAGAAATATTCCACCCCACAGATTATGGTGCACGATATATAAACTCAGAGGAATTGCTGGGAAAGGGCCTGATTGCTGTTTTATCCTTTCTTTCTAATTCTCCTCCCTGCCAGAGGAGTCAGGGAGGGCAGAGACTGAGGGCCTGTGTGACTTAATTTCTGTCTTGGGTTAAACCACAACAATGTCTTAATATACTTCACTAAAATCTCAGTGCAGAGTTTACAGTAATGCTCAAAGGCAAGGACTGGATCTCCAGGGGCTTCTTACTCTGCTAACAACCTGCTACTTGACTGCTGTGTCTTGCAGAGTTGGAAGCTCAGTATGAAAATGCTAATGCTAAGCAGCAAGAGAAGTACCTAGGTAGTCAAGAGGGAAAAGGAATTACTGTCATCCATGTAATTCATAGTCCCAATTCTCTTTGCCTCTGACTTAAGCCCCATATGTTATTGGTATCCTTAAGGAACATCTGTTCTGTCTCTTTTCTAGAGCATTGATTAAACACAGACTGAAATCAACACACAGTAAACATCATTCCTAATCATAAGACATTTCCATCAGTCAAATATGGTCATTTTTTCATCAGGCTTTGTTGAGAGACTATTTCTCCATTTGAGATCCATGCAGTGATAAGTTATTTTTGTGTAATTTTGGTTTTACTCATCAAAACCTTTTGTGATAGTCTCTTTAGTTGCACCTATTTCCTGCTCTGTGTCTACACTAACAATGACAGTATTATTATTGTCTTAATTACTGGGACTGAAGGCTTGGGGATTTTGGGTGTGAGGTACTTTTTCTTATTAAAAACGTTATATTAAAGAAGACAGTGCACAAAACTTTTGAAAAAACCAGAAAACCAGGCCACACACAACCGAGAAACAAGACACTTTGACAAATGCTCGTCTGTTTTTTTCTTAATACTGCAGGAGAGATACCAGATAGGTTCTCTCATATCAATTATATAACTTATTTTTTTTTTTGTCAGACACCATAACTAGTTACTTCCCACACTGGATTAGGTTGCCAAACACAAACCAAAGCATTAATGATGCCCAAGATGTCTAGGTGTTGAGGTGTACTTACATTAATATGCATCTTTTCTGCAAAGTACTTCTAAAACATTACATTTGTGTGTCTTCAGCATATTGGGTCCTGCTTCACTGAAAATTATGTGTTAAAGGTGGTTGGATTTTCCAATAACTTGGACTAGTTCAGGTATATCCAAAAGTGTACCGAGAAGCTGTGAGATCTCCATCCCTGCAGATGCATGGCATTTGACTGCACATGACCCTGAAAAACTGGTTGTAGTGTCAAAACTGACCTTGCTCTGACAGGGGAATTGTGTCAGGCTACCTTCTAAAGTCTATTTAATCCCAAATATTTCTGCAATTCTAAAATATTTCCACCACATCTGTTATTGTCGCCCTGTTCTTTTTAAGTTTTGCAAAGAAAATTTGGTGAATTAAGAGATGAGATTGGGTTACAAGTCAGGGATGCTTTGTTTCACTTACTTGGATTCCACCCATGGAGATTTGGGCTCCTCTATTCTCATTTTCCTTTCTCTTTGTTCAGAGTCTATACAGATTAGTTAAATGAAATCAGGAAGACATCACAATTCCTGAAACTCACTTTAGAGATCATTCTATTCTCTACATCAAAGCTTGTCTCATTTGTTCTGCAAACCATAACTGAGAAGAACAAAGAAATTTTTCTAACTTAGTATTTAAGTAATTTGAAAACTTAGTCCTCTGAATTATTACTTTAAGCAGATTTCTTTAGGAAAAAAAAAATCTTTAATTTTTATATAAAACTTAAAGCAAAAAAAAAAGTCATCACTCTTTGCTAACAGCCTCTAAATACCATGAATTACAATTTTGACATCCCAACCAACAACCTCTAAAGTACAAAATGTTATTTTTAGACTTTTGTATCATTATAGAAAATAGCAGCCAAATTGCATAATAATTTGCTGAATTACAAGCAAATGGTACTCTGAGAACTTTACCCTCTCTTCCACAATAAACTGATCTCAAGGAAATTTAAAATAATTTCCTAAGGTAATGCTTACTGTGTCATTTAGGCAAAAAAACATCCTGTAAATCAGTATGAAATTACGATATACAATTAGAAGAGAACTTTATATGCAAATAAATTTACTGTGGCCATTGTTTTCATCCTGTCTCTGCTGAACAAAACCTGCCATTTTGACACAGCCAGGAAATCACATTAGCTCTGGGAGTTCATATTTAAATATGCTCTTCACGTCTACTTAGGGAAAAAAGCTCAGATTTCAAATATTTTTGATGGAATACTTCATAAGCAAAGCACACACTCCCTGAGGGATTATGCCACTATTTCCATTTAATTAAATTGATTAAATTAAAATGAATGGTGGTCTAACCTCAAAAGGAAAATATATTTCATTTATGAAAAATGTTGCCATTTATTCTGCTCCATTGCATGTACAACACATAATGTCTTCAGCATGGGAGTCCAGCTTTTCTAACAAGTTATTTGTTATATAAGGTGATCTTTAAGGTGATCTTGAACATTTGAAAAACTTCCTTATGTCTCAATGTATTACCTTAAAAATACCAGAATCTCTTTCTCCTACCCTCTGGTTATACCTGCAGAGGGCATCTGGGCTAGTGAGCCTGTTAAGGTACCTTTCAAAAATGCTACAGTTTTGTACAGTTGCTGTGCATGCATTTAGCCAAGGGAAAAAAACTGTTGTCAGAGTTCCTCTGCTACCCTCAGGACCAAGAAGAATCTCCAAGGAAGTACCACAGCATCCCTCAAGGGATGCAGTGTAAGCAAACTGAATATGATGCATCTGGGTCACACACCAGGATGAAAGAAATATGTTTAAAGACTACTGATCTAGACCCCATAATCATTTAGTCTGTTTCTGAAAGGCTTAGTTTGCCTATATTTCATGCAATATTCACTTTGATTTTTTTTTCCTGTTGCTGTTCTTTGGCTTTTTTTTTTTCCATTTGGTTTTGTTTTCCATGTTTTTCTGGTTTGTTTTTATTTTTAATGATTGTGTGACTTACTACCAAAAGGAAAATAAACAAGGTTAATACCAAATTGTGGGCTGATGAGGTAAAAGGGGAGAACAGAATCACAGAATCACTGAAACTGAAGGGATCCCTTGAGATCAGCTGGTCAAAGCCCATGCTCAGGCAGGGCCAGCCAGAGCACATAATCCAGGATTGTGTCTATTACATTAGAAAATCCCCACGTTCCATGGGGTTGGTGATTGGAGACAGGGACGACACACACCCCCCAAAGCTCCACGAGACAAAAAGCCTCTTTTATTGTTGAGAGCCTTCTTATAAAGGGAGTTCAAAACTCCTGGGTCTAGACAGCTCCTTGGTCTGACCCCACACAGCCCAGCTCCTGACCAGTGAGATATCTGCAGCCCAGGCTGGAGTGTGATAAGTGCAGGTCCCTGTCTGTCAACCCATGGCCCAGTTTATGAAACCGGGCTGGGTTTCTTATTTATCACTACAAGCCAGCTTGTACAGTAACAAGCTGTCCAGCCATGTTTTGAAGATTCACACAAACAGAGACTCCACAGTTTCTCTGAGGTATGTGTTCCAGTGTTTGATCAGCATTACAAGTATAAAGGTACTTCCTTGAATTCACATGAAATTTCATCTGTTTCTGTCTGTAGCCATTGCAATTTGTTCTTTTCATCAGATATTGCTGAGAAGAGGAGCATCTTCATTCACTGCTTCAGGCTGGAATCCCATCTCTCTCTCTCTGTTTCTCATCATATGAAAGGAGTTCAATCCCTTAATAATCCTAATGATCCTGTGTTGAACTCATTCTAGTTGCCCAGAGAAGTTGTGGATGCTCTGTCCCCAAAAATCTTCAAAGCCAGGTTTGATGGAACTCTGAATAACAGTAGAACTCTTTGATATTTCTTAAAAATTTCTGTACTTTAAAATTGATTTTTAAAAGCAGAAATATTTGCCACACCAGTTACCTCACATTCTCAAGAGAGAAATATCTTTCACTCCAAAGTTCTGCATTCAGCAACCAGGGAGGTGAAAAGATTCCTTTTATTTTATATTCCCTCCTTCCTTTTTTAATTGTACTCTGGAAATGTTAAAAAGAAAACATTATTGACAGATTAATCTGCCCTTACAGTCTGTATGTAACACTGTGAGTTCCTTCAGCACCTTATTGAAGCATCCCCCTGCAAGGGTGATTATAAGACTGCACAGAGAGGAAGAACACAACCCTAATTCCTTAGTTGCAGGCTTCATCTGCATGCATTGACAAAAAAAAAATAAATTCAAGGTGTCTTTTTTATTAGTTTGCCTTTGCAGCATCAACAATTAATAATAAGTAATAATATTAATAATGAAAAATCATGTCTTGCATTCAAAGCCACTATGTAAATTTTTAAAGGAAAAAAAACCCCAAACAATTATCTTAAAAGTGACATTTTTTAAAAAACAGATTTAAAATATGTTAAAGTTAGAATATATTCTAAAGAGCATCTGAAAATCAGTATGGACAGTTTCCCTCAAAAAACAAATCCTAGTTGATAGACCACTCTTCATATATTTTTTCAAGCAATACATTAGAAAATATTGGTTTATGGTATTAAATTGGAGGAAAACCAAAAAACATACCTGCTTGTTAAAATCGATTTTCTATAGATTTTTTCAGTCAGGAACTCTGGTTTATTTTCCTGCCCAAAATTATGTCAAAATAAAATTCTGTATTTAGCAGAAGCGTGACCTCACCTTGAGTTTTGTGAGCACTCTGGAGCCCACCACTTAAGAAGGATGGGGAAAGGGCTGGAAGGCAGGTCCCATGGGGAGCTGCTGAGGGTTACAAGTTTGTCTAGTTTGGTGAAAAAGAAGTTGAGGGACAATATTCTTGCTCCTCTCTACCGCTTCCAAAGGCAGGGAAGTGGAGAGGGAGGAGTGGAGCTCCTCTCCCGTTGCCCAGGGATAGGACGTGGCTTCAAAGATGCATCAGGGCACATCAGAACTGGCATCAGCAAACATTTGTTTACCAGCAGGTGGTGTGTGGGATTTTCTGGGTCCCCTGTAGCAGGAAGGAAAGATGAATCTGACTCCATGTTCTTAGAAGGCTAATTTATTATTTTCTGATCTATATTATATTAAAGAATGCTATACTCAACTATACTAAAGAATACAAAAAGGATACAGACAGAAGGCTAAAAGATAGTAATGAAAAACTTGTGACTCTCTCCAGAGCCCTGACACAGCTGGACCATGATTGGTCATTAAGTAAAAACAATTCAGACGTTGGATAAACAATCTCCAACCACATTCCAAAGCAGCAAAACACAGGAGAAGCAAATGAGACAATATTGTTTTCCTTTTTCTCTGAGGCTTCTCAGCTGTCCAGGAGAGAAATCCTGGGCAAGGCATTATTCCAGAAAATATGACCCTGACAATGGTGTAACCCTGGAACAGCCTTCCTGGAGAGGTGATTGGTATCCCAAGCCTGGCAGTGTTTCAGAGGCATCTGGAATTTTTGTTTCACTTTTGTCCACCTTTTAGAGCATTTTCATAATTTTTGTCCTTTAAATTATTCACAATAACATAAAGGATATGACCTAAGAGATGTGTGATAGAAAAGTGTGTGGTTGAAGGCTCTTTAGCCTAAAACCTCCAAGTCTACAGCTCAGAAGAATTTTTTGAGTGATTCATTTGATCTGGATAATTCCAGGCTGAGGAAGTTGGGCCTCTTCAGCCTTAAGAGGAGAAATCTCAGTCAGACCTTCCTTATCACTATCTGACCAGAGGATACAGGAAGATAGAGGCAGATCCTCTTCAGAGGTGCACAGAACTGGGATGAGAGTCAAAAACATGAGCTGAAATATGGGAACGTATGACTAAATATAAGGAAAAAACATTTTCTAGCACAAGGTGACACATTCATGGAAAAGTGTTTCCTTCTAGAAAAAAAATAGTATGGGAGAGGGAGGGGCTAAAGTAAATGAAGCTTTTCATTTAGATAAAAAATTTTTACACACCTTACATTTCATAGCGACAGTGTAATCCGTTTTAAAAATCTCCTATTGTGCATAAGAGTGACTAGTCTGATTTAAAATTCACTTGACATGCAGTTTGCATCCTGACAAGTGATGCATATACAATACCAGATAGAAATCTGGAAATGTAGCAGGCATGTAATCGCATAATAACTTCTACAGGCAGGCTGAGATAGGAGATAGCTGGGAATCAAACCTATCAGAGCAGCAGGCACAGAGGTTTGGGCTGATAAGCTGCAGGGAGAAACAGGGGGCAAGGTGGAGGAGAGAGGACTGGCAGCCAAAGTCAGGCAGCTACTGAGTACAGAGAATGGATTTATTTGGTCAGAGACCCTGAGAGGATCCTGCTCAGGACACAACCTCAGCCAGCATTATCTCAGCCTCCCTGGAATAGCAGTAAATCTGTAAATTACCCAAAAAATGCATGTAACTTTGCTAGGCAATTGCTATTTTCTCTAGTGCATGGATGCTGAACAGAGTGTTGTATAAATGCATAGCACATTTTCCGAATTTAAAGGTGTTTTTTATTATTTTATATTCCATCTATTTTCCTTCTCCTCCTCCTTCTAAGAGACTTTTGTTTACTTAAACTCAAAAACATGTTCACATTTATTTTGATTTTAAGTTTTTAGACCCAAAGGTGCCTTAGGCTATATTGAAGTTAGTTTTATGAAACTTCAGTAATATTTGGAAGGAAAGGTTTCCTCAGGGAACTACTAATATTCCCCATATAACAGGGAAAAAATTGGAGAAATGCTGCAGAAATTTATGAAAGAATAGAAAATTGCTCAGGAATTTACCAAGTACAAGTTGACTTTTCTCCTAGAATAACAAGAAACATGAATTTACTGAGGCAGTTTTATATGCAATGATAGCACAGGCAGGTATAAAGGAGTTAGGTTTCATCACTTAGTAGGAGAATGATGTGTACAGTGGAAGGGAAAAGTTTGAGAGGAAAATGTATTAGTTGGGCATAATCATTATATTTAATTAATAGTGAGCTGTAGACTAGATATTTCCAGCCCTGTAGTGGTGATTTCATAGACCAGTTGGAAGGTCTTTTGAGATAAGTGTCTGAAACAGATGTTTGATACTTCTACCAACAGAAAACACAACAATTTACAATGTCTTTATGCTTGTTTGCATATTTATTGCCTCATTCATATCCATGACATTTCTGAATGAGTAGACTATTACTTATGCTTCTTTTAAAACTATAATTATAGTAATTAAAATCTCTAACAAGTTTGCAGTTTGCTTTTACAGGATGAAAGATAATAAGGTTTGAGTCCGTCAAAAAAATAATCTCTAAAGCTGTACTGCCATTACATTTTTTAAAGTTGCAGTACGGCCAGAAAAATCCTTCATTTGTATTTTTTTAGCAATAATGTCACTTTGCATTGTGTGTTTCTCACTGTTTACTGTGTCTGAACTACATTTTAAACAGAATTTTCTGTGTCATATTGAATGCTGGAATTGCTTCATAATATGTATTCTTCCTTTTATAACATTTTCAAAACAAAAAATCAGACCTATTATTTTGTTGGTTTACTCCTGATAACTTCTATCTTTGCTTGAGTTATCAGTAGTTTATGGACAGGCACAGAAAAGCTATAAAAAAATTACTGCCCTATGTACATACACACAGAGAGAATATATGTCTACATATAAAATACTGAAGAAAAAACCATTCAAAGAGTTTAATACTCTCATGCTCTGGCAATGGAGTCATAGACACCTAATACTTCAAACCTTACAACACATTAAACCAGGAAAATACAGTCCCATCTTTACTCTGCAAACAGCAGAATAAAGACATGTGAAAGGCAAATATCTTCTGAAGTTCAAGCTCAGACCCTATGTGGTGATAGAGGGAAGGATTGTGTCATCCATTCCTTTATCATTAGAAAAGCCTTTAAAAAAAATAAAAATCAAAGAGAATATTTGTAGCTCTTTTCTCCCTCTACAATAAGCTGTATGTTTCTGAGAGAAGAACCGACATGCTGGCTCTCTTGTGTTTTTGCTCTGTGCCAGAAGTGCCAGTGCAATCAAAATCTCCCATTAAGAGACAAAAACCCTGAAGAGTTGAGCCTGTCAAAATAGATGGAAAAAGAACCTTCTGCTGTGTGTTCAAGTAACAGATGCAGCATAAAAAGAGTACTGCTCAAGAACAGCCCCAGTAATTCTTACATTGCAATTAAGTTTTATAGTGAAAAAGTAGACTTCTGAAAAGTAATATTTTTAGGTTGGGCAGAAAAAAATCATTAAGATCTATAAATATTAGAGATCTTATTGATATGACAAGAAGTTTTTTGTGCTGAATAATAAGAGGACTACGGAGGAGAAAAAGGTTAATGAATATACTGAACTACAGTTGCCATGGGAACTAGCAATGACTTTTACCTATGATTAGAAACTGAGTTAAATCAGGTCCATGTTTATATCTGTATGCTGGTGGGAGGAAGGTTATTTAACTTGAAGAAATAAATCCATGAGAGACGGGCGAGAAAATGCACTCTTTCATATTCCATTTACATCCTGAATTGTCCACCCTCAAAAGTGTGCCAGCAATTTAGCTGTTTCAGAGAAATAGCTATGGGTTGGGAAAGTCAGTAGCTGTTCTTCTCCAAGGTCAGATGACTCAGCAGAGTAAAATCTCCTCACAAATAAACTAGGTTTAAAGAATGAACTCTCTTAAAAAAATCTACAGGTTGCTTACTGAGTTTCATGTATGCCTCCCTCAAGTCTATAGCTATTTTATGTGTTCAGATACTCTGAATTTGTCCTAGATCTTGGAATACATGTTTTATTGGTAATCCAAATCTCAGTGGAAAGTTAGAAACATACCTTTATCAGTACACTCCTTTGGTGCACAATCTCAAAAACACTACAAAAGTTCTGATAACTCTTTATCTGATTATCTCTACTAAGCAAGGGAAAAAGGTACTTTGACAGTAATGTCACTTTGTAGCAGACAGCTTCTTCAACTTTTCCATCAAATATAAGATATTCAAATTCAATATCACAGTGCCTTTGTATGCATTAAAAACAATCAATAAATCCTCCTTCTTCTATCAGTACAGCAATGACAGATGATTCGATATTGAGTCAATTTTATCATCCAGGTTTTGCTTTTTATCTAATTATTATTTTGAAGATAGTTTCATTACTTGTAATGTCACTCTAATACCCATACTTCTAGGTCATGGAGAATTTCCAGCAGAGTTTTAATTTATTATGCCATTTTCTTTTCTTCAAATTCTGGCACAGGAAAATTGTAGTAATTAACTTAAATCTAGTAGTACATTCATAATATGACATGGACTGTAATAATAATAAAATCAGAATTTGAAATGAAAAGCAGAGCACAAAGACCTATAGAGCACATCCTGGTCTAAATGTTGCTTTTAGTACACTATTATCTGCATATGAGAAGAAAAATGCAGTTGTGAGGAAGACAGCATGTGAGGAAACAGGAAGGGTATTGAACGCCAGAATCATCTGAAAATTCTTACTTTCCTTTTTCTTTCTGCTACTGAGACATTCCATTTTCCTCTCTACCCAGATAATATTCCTTTATGACACCACACAGGAGGACCTCAGCTACAGACAATCACAACCACCTTTTTATTGCTGTTGTTTGCTTCCTGGATTTTTTCCAGTGTGACAGAGTTCAGTGTGGAAAGTATTAGGTTGTGCCTGACCAGTTTGAGATACACCAATTGTGTGCAATGTAGGATAAAATGAATAAACAGTGAATTGCACCATGGACTGTGTACACAGTGCTTCAAAAGTTGCTTTCACAAAGGAAATGGAAAAACTGCCAAGATATTTTTTTCTGGTGGTAATCTATTAAGCAAATATAAGGCATAAGTAATGTGCATAGAATTACATTGTTGTTCTTTAGCCTATGTCTCTCTAACATAAATCAACCAGTGCTGTAAACATATGGACCTGCTTGGTTCATTTGCTTTATTTTTTAAGGATGTAGGCAATTGTTTACATCACATGGTTTGGGAAAACCAGAAATTTCTTCTACATTTAACATGCTATAAATCATTCATTAAAATCTCCTCCTGTAAGATTAGTCAATTCAGATGAAGAAATTAGAGAAGATTAATTATTTTACTACAGGATTTGTAACTAAATTGGCTTCTAAAGCAATTTCTCTTGCATTCAAAACTTTTTTTTAAAGGTTAACTGAATAAAAATATGCAATTGGTATTTGTTCTTGGGGAATCAAACAGAATTTTTAATACTTTGCTGTATTAATGGTCTATAAGCATTCAAATGACCATGTTATTGGCATAATCTCACATTCTGTTTTTGTGCATAAAGGATGGAACCTAGAGCAGGAATCAGAAAGGAGGAATGTCCAAACTATCCTTTCTGTTTATCTTATTTATCTCGTGACACTAACGAAATAAATCTCTGTTATTCATATTCCACATAACAGATTCTAACAACGAGACACATGCAGACTTCCATAATCCATTCTGTACTGTTTTTACACTGTAAAAATATCTTATCCAATTCATTATTACAGGCTATTAGAAATCAAGAGTGTCTGAAATTACAGCACTGTTTTAGGAATGTAAAAACAAACACGTAAGATTGTCTCAGTCACTAATCCTAAAATATTTAGATATAAATAACCTGCCTGTCCATCCCCAAAATTCAAGCAAGTACTAAATTCAAATAAAACTTACATCACTACTTGCTCTGCTTGCTCCTTTTGTGATGATTTTTGAATAAAGAGCGAATATTTTCAAGCTTCAGGTGGCCTGGTGATGGAAATATCCTAGAGCTACATCTAGAAATGTTTGCAAGCATATTAGTGTTGAAACACCCTACTGCAGCCTAATAAAGCAAAAGAAACTTACCAACATATACATAAAGTAGCCTAATAAAGTTCTGATTAATGTATTAATCTATTTCATTGAATCTAAAATATCTGTTTTAAGAAACCTGAAGGTTCATAGTCTAGTCTCATTCAACAATTGGAATCAGAGCCAGAAGCCATGAGGGTCTTTAGAAGAAACTTCCTCTAATTCCCACCATATGTGGGATGGTAGATGAGAGCTTTCTATTGACTGTTATTACTTCAAATTTTTAAAATAAAATCTGAGTCACTCATGTGGCTTTCACACTAAAGGGTGACGTAACAAGGAGAGCTAAGTACCTGTATGGAATGGAAATCAATTATTTTTTCAATGCCTATTGTAAGACACTTTAAAATCCCTTTTTAATACCATGAATGGATTTTTTAGTATGATTTTGTGCTATATTTTAGTTCTCTGATTTTCTAGCACTACATAAACTGCTTTCTTTACCTTTTTTTACTTAAATTTTGAGCTTAAAAGTGCTAAAAGTGGAATACTTAAAGTGAAAAGAAAAATTATTGTGACAAAGTTTTCATAGCAGAATACTAAAAACATTAAAAGAAAAAAGAATAAAAAATAGGTTTATCCTCTTCTTTCTATTTAAAGAGAACATCATTCAGGTGGCTACTTCTACTTACACATATTTCACTGATCATTGCCATAAGCTTTAATGACAACCCTGCCTTGCATTGTGGCTTTTTCCTCCAGACAACACCCCAAAGAATGAGAGGAATTAAACGATGATGTGCTATGATTTTAGTTAACTTAATACCTTTACACCTTTTTTTCCCCCCTCCTTCCTACAGACAAGGGGAGCTCTGAAGCCTGAAATGAAAGCTGAGCTGACAAGGGTTGTTTTATCCTAGGTAATATATAACCAAATACTCTGATAAAATACTATCGTGGTGGGATTGATTAAAGCTCTAAGAAATATATCTGTATATATATATAGATATATGTGGGGTTTTTTTTTTAAGACAGTTGCGTTCATTTACATGCTTTGGTTTTGCCTGGGACAAAGAGGTTTTTTTTCAAATAATATCTGCTGTGGGGTGTGGGAATCTGTAAAATCAAAGGGTTTTGGGAAAGCTGCAAAAGGCAGGCCTCAGAGACAGCAGAACTGTGATTAGAGATGAGCAGTAGCCTTGAGATAGGTCAGCTGGAAAATTATGTAAAAACTAGAAAAGTAAGGACAAATAGAACACTGGTCTGTGTATTAAAGCTTGTCTAGAATAACTTGTCTAGAATAAGTTGCAGGAAAGTTTATCTAGCAAGATATTAGGAAGTTGTAAGCTTAATAATGGAGCTCTGTGCATTGTGTTTTAAGGCTTACAAGCAGGTATTGTATTTGAAATAAGCAAGCATTGTTTAACCAAAGGTACCTGTGCTTATAGTGGTTGGATGGAACTACTGTCAGTGTGCTTTTGCTTTGTGTGATTGGGCAAAAAACTTATAAAGTGAGTTGAAACATTAAGTTCTTGGTCTGCTGCCTGGGATGTGAGCTGGTGGCATCTTCCCATTGTCATAACCATGTAATGAGATTGATGCTGGAAAACAGAGCAGCTCAAGATTCCACAGCAGTCCCGTCCCGTTTGTGATTTGTACACAGACCCTGGCCAGTCAGACAGTGGGACTGTGCTTTGGGTTCGTGCTGGAAGCAGTGCTGATAACAGAGAGGTGTTGTTGTTATCAGTATTTGTTATGAGTCCTCTGGCAGTCCTGGCAGTCATGGTCACCTCTCAAAGAGCCTTTCAGTGCTCTGCATGGTCCTCACAGCACCACCATTCCCACATATTGACTCTAGGGTAGACTTCCTCAAGTGGTGTCCAGCTCAGACTCATGATGTGAATAGAGGGTCAAAACCTCAAGAATTTATAACTCATGAGCTATATTCAAAAGCAATATTCAAAAGCAACCAAGGAGATAATGATGTCTGGCCTTAACTTGCCAAACAGAAAAGGCAGGTACACTTTCGTGCTTGAATTGTTCTTACATTTTCATTTTGCTTCATATTTTCAAACAGCCAAAGACAGTAGGAAAAGCAGTAGTTAATATTTACAGTAGTTAATATTTACAGTTCTCCTAAAGATCTCTTCTTTTTATGACAACACACAGGATTAAACAAAAACTTTTAAAATGCTCAAATAAGTTGATGCACTGCAGGATTTAGCAATTCTGCCACTCCCCTGGATCTTTATTCTCGTCAAAAGATTAGAGAGGGAGAAGAGGAAAAGCGTACATATATTGGTTGGCTAGTCTTTCCAACCTTTATCAAGATCTTCACTCTACCAGCAAATTTCAGATTTATGAAATTTGCTCCTTTAGAAACTACAAGAACTGATATTTTATATTTGCCTACTTGCAGGGAACCGTACAGAAAATTTATACTTTGAGTGCATGAACATTCAGGATACATAAAAATGATTAAGCATCCTTTTTGCCTTGTATTTGTGTTTTAATTGAGAATCAAAGCCAAGCTGGGAAAACATATCATTGTTTATACAACCACTCAGCTTGACAGGGCAGATGGAAAATTGGGATAAAAATAGAAAGCGCTGGAAAGCAGTTCTTGCTGGGTGAATTTCAAATACAGAGGTAAGTTAGAGGTGTATGCACCAAGCATAGCACAGAGAAAACCACTGGCTAACAAATACACAGCTTGAGCAGGAAAATTTAATGGCAACCTTCAAACAAGCAGAAGTGATAAAAAGGAATGGCTTGATTTCTTGCTGATTAAATCTTCAAGATACATTAATAAGATGTAGTTTACATGAATAACTCATTTTTTTTTCCTAAGCAGCACAGTAAAAAAAGAAGAAAAAAAAACCAAACCCCCACCCAGAAAAGCAACTAAAAAAAAAGGGAGACGATATATACTAAATACTTGGAATACTAAAAATATCCCCTTCTGGAGTTTTTGCTTCACACATATGCCTAGTGAAGTGCTCCTTCTTTTGTCCAATTAATGAGGTTTCCTAGAGATTTATATATAGAAAAACTGACCTTAGTCATTCAATATGTTTCTCTGCAACAGAAGAGATATCCTTTCCTGTCTAGTTTTTTCCAAGAAATCCACTATGAAATAATATGAATTGATATAATCAAAGCCTGGAGATAAGAAACATGTGGCTCAATTTAGCCTGAAACAAGCTGTGAAGGGAAGCACTTCACAGACAGCAGGTATTTTTCAAGGAACATCTACCCCACACCTCAACTCATCACATGCCACAAATTACTTCCCAAAACCCTTTAACACAGATAAAATTTGTAACAAAAGCCACATCTCCAGCATTTCCAAGGAAGGTAAAGGTCATCCTAATGCCTTAGGTTTCTGAAGAAACATCACTATCTAATTGCAAAGTTTCTGTCATTTTGACTGTAAAACAAAGTGACAGTCTGTCAAAAGAGAGATAGAGATTACAGAGTTGAAACTCTTTGTATTTTATAGATATCACATGTAGAGGCCATACAGAGGAATGCACACTTGCACACACCCTTGACATCTCTCACATCCCATGGAGTTACTTACTTTCCAGGTTTGACTTTAAATAAACACTCCCAATACTAAACCCACATTGACTGAGCTATCATGCTGTCTGAAGGGGTTTTTTCCCCCTGATTTCAGTGTGTAGTTGAACAGATATTAAATCAGATTGGTATAAGGTAGCCTAAAGAAGATAATGAAGAAAATCCTGAGATGTTAGCTCATTAAAGGAAGAGTCTGATTGTAGGCTGCCAGAGATTCTCACAGCAGCTGTTTTGTAGCAGGTGATAGGTGATATGGGGTCTGAAAAAGAAAGATCCAATTATTGACACAGAGAATAGAAAGTTGTAGGTTTTTTTCCCCCAATTTACTGACAAGCTATTGAATACACAAAATAAGATGGCAGTTCCTCATTATCACCAGTAATTATTTGTATTTTTATAATACATACACAACAATCCAAAATATTTTTTATGCTTCACTTAAAAAATCCCTTTAACCTCGATTAGCTATGGTTTACTTCCTGTCTGTCAGATAATTGCTCAAAAAGGCCACCACTGGTTGTCAAGTCACAAGTTCCCACCCATCTGGGCCTGTATCTGAAGATACAGGAATGCTCAAAATAGAACAGAAAAAAATTTAGAACAAAAGTAGAAGGAGTTTCTTGCTACTAAAACTATAAATACTTGTATTAAGAAAATTAAAAAAAAAAAAAGGTTTGCCAACAGGTGGAGAGGATTTAAACTAAAATTGCTGGGGAAAGAGAAAGTCAATCCATCACACATCTCCCAGTTTGGTGTCAGGGACAGCAAGAGATGCCCAGGCCCTAGAAAGGGATCACAGGTCAGCTGCAGAACACCTGAAGAACACTACAAAGGAACTATGGCTGCTCCAACAAGCAAGTCAGCTCCATCAGGGCCCAACTTAAATATGAATACATGTTGGATGGGGAATAAACAGGAGGAGTAGGAAGAGATTCTTTCCTGTGAGGGTGGTGGGGCCAGGTTGCCAGAAGATCTGGGGATGCCCTATTCCTGGAAGTGTCCAAGGCCAGGCTGGATGGGGCTCTGAGAAACCAGGTCCAGCTGAAGAAGTTGGTATGAGATGATTTTTAAGGTTCCTTCCAACTCATGAATCTATTACATAAGTAAATAACACATGTACTACAAAATATATTGCAGTTTCTTAAGACCTAAGCTATGCAGTCAGTTCTTTTCCCTTTCTTGCCTACCTTTGTTCTGTTGACCTTTCAGAGAGAAGTGGACAGTCAAACATTATAACCAAAGCAGACAAACATATAATTTCTGTCACATCAGTTCGATGTGTGAATAGAATGATTTTGTCTGGGTAATTTTGATAATAATAGTTATTAAAACAGTCCAGAAATAAAGCAAATCTCCCCAATTAAGCAGGTACACAGGCTAAAATAATTGTGATGTTTCAAAGCTATTTAAGGGTGGACTACAATTCTTTTGAATAAATGGACTGGAAATAACTTTCCTATCCATACATGTGAGAAGAATCCAATAAAAACAGTATTAAAAAAATATTTAAACTTGTCAGTCAACAAAATTTAAAAAGCTAAGAGGGCACATTAAATGCAAAAGGTAAAAATATGTAACAAAGTATTATAGAAATGTACAGATAATAAAAAGGATAAAATTAAGCACACTTATAAGGCAAACTCTATTTGTAGTAGCAGTAGTTCACTAAGTAAGATAAAATCTGTTAAACCAGTAACAAAAACAGTGTTCCTGCATTGGAATAATATTAGAAAACACTGAAGGAATTCAATTCATGTATATAATGTATAAGTGCAAATTAAGATTTGATTTTGTCTCTTAATTCTTAAGTTTTATTTAAATTTACTTTATAAGTATTATTTTTGTTATTCTATCCATGTAGGTAATAATGTTATGTTAATAAACTTTGAACATAGCAATGAATAATACTTTTTGTCCTGAAAACTTGTCCATTATTGCAGGTATTTTAAATAAGAGTCAGTTTACTGTCATTAAACCAGCCATCATTACTGCTTCTCTGTTTCTTATAATAATAAAATTAGCATTTTATAGACAGTCCTCATAATCTGACATTTGCACAGTCCAAAATGTGTGGGGAAGAGGCAGAATTCCAGAGCTGAAATGGGATGGCAATGAGGAATGATTGTCTTTGCACATCTGCCACAGCAGGCTCCTCTTCCCAAAAATGCTTTGAGGAAAAAAAAAACCCAAACCACAACATTTCTGCTGATCAAACAGCTAAAATTGAAAGAGGTTGCCCATAATAGAGGGAGCAGGGATGCTTTCATTACAAGTTCTACATTTCACAAAAAAAAAAAAGAGAAAAAGACAATAATCTAGGAAAAAGGAATGCAGACCGACATAAACCTGCAAATAAACATTTTCCATGCTCAATCCACAGCACACCTGAGAATTTGAAAGTCTGCCAAAAAAAAAGGTACATAAGGAAATAAGTACGATGTGTTTCTAAATAGTAATTTTTCTGCATAAAAATACAGGCTTCATTCCCAAAACTTTGGAGCAAACAACAAAATGGGATTTTCAGAAAGAAAAATGAAATGAGAAACACTTGATTTTTGCATTTTAAAGGTGAATTGTTCTGATTTTCTGTCTTAGGTAGCTAAAAATAGGTATTTGTGGGAGAAAAAACATGAAAATTTTTGCATTTCAAAAGGAAATTGCATGCATTTAATCTTGGCTATATAATTTTTAGTTTTGTAGGATCAAAAAAACAGTTACTCTTCTCAATAAGCCCCTAACAAAACACTACACATAATCCATAATTAATAGTCTAGAAGCACTGGTAACCACTGTGTAGGAAGGAAATGGCAGATGAACAACTTTTCAAACAATTAATTTAAAAATCTACGCAGAAAATCAGAGTATAACAAAGATATGACAGAGAATTACACTGAAATTTACATCCATATGTTTCCTCTGCCCCCACTTCACCGTCCTACAGTGAGTCAAAAATTTACTGCAATATTTTTGGCAATAAATTCTGGGTGATTTTGAGTTCTGGGGTACTTAAAATGTCTGATAGAAGATATTAGTTTTCCTGATGTGGAGGACATCTCTGGGAAGGGCAGAAGTAAATGGCAGCAGGAACAGCTCCATCTGTGAACAAAGGGTCCTGCAGTGGTGGCTTAGGGTTGCAGAAAGATGGTGATCACTGCCCAGGTACAAAAAATAGACTTCTGGACTTCTCATCACTGGAGGAAAATTATATTGGTAACCTTTGGTGCTAGTTCCATCCTTTCCCAGCAAAACATTGCTCAAAATAGCCAAAAAATGTGTGAGACAGAAGATGCAGAGGATGTGTTTGCTGCTCCCAAATAATGACTCTAATTAGCTTTTCTCTTAATTTTAAAGGTAGAATTTGCATTTCAATAATTTTTATCTTCTTTCCCTGACAGTATTTTCTATCCATAATAACAAGAAATTTAATGTCAATATCCATTTTGAACATACGTTGGACATTAACAGTACCAGAGACTTTATTCAGATCCATGCTAACACAACATTGTCAGCGTTTAGGTACTTTGAGATGTTGTGAAGATTATCTTTATATTAACAGAAAGCATTTCTTTATTTTTAAACTTCATCTTGTAATTTCTATGACTTTCCAAATGAGATTCTAGCTTACTTCAGTCACAAAATTCAAGCCTGCCTTTTCTACCTTCATTACCTGATATAACTAAAATGCAAAACAGGGAAAAAAATATGAAAGGAACGTTTCAGAGGTTTTCAAAGAGTTTCACTGAAAGGAGAAACTTCTTATAATTGTTTCATCTCCTAACACACCCTGACAGTTTCAGTATTTATCTTTCAATCTATGAGTCAGTGCGCAGTGAATAAAAGCTATAAACAGGCATCATCTTGCCACCCATCCTTTTAAATGCTTTTTATGATATAGAATCCTCCACTACAAGAATTGTTAGAGAATTTCCACAGCCTCTTCTCTACTTAAAGCCATCCTTTAGCAGTGACACTATCACCCCTGGTCTCAAGGGTCTTCACTAGTTTCTGCCACCTTTCTAGATACAGTTCAAGACGCTCATTTTACAGTTCAAATATCTCTTTTACTGTGGACTATTGCTAAGTCTAAAGCTTCATTTCTTCTGTAGTAGTAAAGATGTAGTGAAATACATAACCCAAGGTGCACTTTATTTCAACAAGAAGAAGCTGACAAAATACTGGTAATCTTTTAGTAAGGCATCCTCAGGGCATAATAAACTTTCTTCTTTGATCTCAATATATGGGCATTTTGACTAGTAAAGTACCCATGAAAGTGGATAAGTACTTTCTCTCACAGACTTTTGAATGAGACCATTTAAGAAGACACTGAAAGTCTAAACTTACTGCACATCTTTGTGTCCTGCTGTTTAAATGGTAAAAAGAAAACTGTATTTCTGAGTCAAAAAGAGAAAAAAAATGAAAGCAGAAGTCACATAGATCCTCCTAAGAATACTATACTCAGAAAACAGAGCATAAATTTCTTCCTTTTTCTTTGCAGCAAAACCACAGAAAATGCAACAAAATAGAATGTGTATGCAGAGATGGTATTAACTTGTACTGAAAGCTAAGGAAAGTATACTATGGGCAATTTAAATTATGAAACAATGCATTAATCTGGATTTAACCATCTGAATAAGCAACAGAATAGAAAATACCTGTTAAAACACCTTCTAAAATGAGGATAGCTAAGTGACATTTTCACTGTGTAACATTTCAGCTTACACCATTGAAAATTTTCTCTCCTGCAAATGTTTCTGTTCTTTAGATTTAAGTTTCATCTTCTGAGGGTAAATTTTTCTCCCTCTACCTGCACTGTAAAAGACAGGATCTGAAAAGGAAAAGATGCAATTAAGATTTAGTGATCTTGTAAAAAATGACACAGGGCATTCTGGAAGAAGCAGAAAGAACGTGGGGAACAGATTCAGGGAAGTTGAAAGGGTGGAGAAGTTGAGTTTGGTGACAGAGTCATAATGTGAGTGGAACAACAAAACAATGTGTATGAAAGGGAAGAAGGTGGGAAGGAGAATGCAGAAGGAATTAAAATGAAGACCTCTGAGGTAAGCAGAAGGTAGAATCTCAGAGAAGAAAGGAAGTGCTTTGTTCAAACAGCAGACATAAGGCAGAGAAAACTGTGTAGAATCAAAAATACCAACAAAGGGAAGAGAGAATGAGTGGGGTAGGGAGACAGAGCGGGGGGAAAAATGAGGGCATTGCAGATTTACAAAAGCAGAAATATACTGTAATCAAAACAACAAGCAAGTGAAAAATGTGGGAGACAGAACCTGTCTGTGCTCATTTTCATACCCAAACCTTACTGAACTGAATGTATGTTACTCCAAACAGAACTGACTGCCATTATCACTAACTCAGAGATTATTGGCTCTGTGAAAACTTGAAGGGTTTGTTGTCTTCCAGATGCCACAGGAGACCTTGCAGGCTGGCAGTAGGCAAAGCAGCCTACCTGCAGCCTTGAGAGCTGCAATGCAACAGAGGAGAAGGGGCCTTGAAGTAAAGTTTATGGTTTATTTGTATTCCCTTGGATGTGTCTTTTCAGGAAAATAATAGCTTGCTCCATAGGCTGCTTCTAACAGGTTTATTTCTATAATACAAATATATTGAGTTTATTGACCACATTATCCCAACTACTTTACAAATGATTTAGGGATGAAAAGCTGTAAACTTGTGTTAAGTGGTCAGATTTACATCTTCTCATCTACAGCAGGCAGGTAGCTCAAGACAGAGGGGGTAAAATGAGAAAATTATTTTTTTTGTGTGTGTACTTCTCCACCCTAAAACCTCTTCAAGTGTCTGCTCAGCTCTGATTTAATAGAAGACACTGATATGTGCTGAGAAAACAAGTCAAACATGGATGATTACTTAGGGGGATGTGTACACAAAAATTCTGGCCCAAATCTGCCCTGCTCTAAGATGTTAAGTGCAAACAAGAAAAAAAACAAACAACCAAAACAGAGAAGCACAACTGAACTGGTAACTGGTTTCTTATGCTCCACAAATGAATTTGTGGGGATGAAGGAGAACCAGGAGGTAAACAGTACTTAGTCAATAACTACTAATTGGCTTTGGAAATGGAGCAAGTTTCAGCCCTCTAAGCTGAGAGCAATAGTGATGGTGACAGCCCTGGGGACAGAGGGAATATTCATTCCCAGGGCTTGCCATGGTGGAGACCCTGAGCCTTTGGAGAGATGTTAATGTGTGGAGGGTTGGGCAGAACAAAGGACAGCAGTGAATGCTGCCTTTCCTGGAGACTGTGGCATGAATGACTACTGGGACAGAGGATCACATTCCTGTCAGTACATACTAAATACAACGTGCAAGCATGTTGCAGGATAGTATTTGTTTACCTGGTGTTCCCAGCTCTCTTCACAGATACATTAAAAATGTTAAATCTCTGAGCAGTACACGTCTCTGTCCTTATGGTTAGCTCACTCTAAGCTCCCATATCTATATTTGTATAAAATAGAACAGGTGATAAACGACAGAAAATACCTGATGTCTTCATTATGACAATTTTAAAACTCTGTAGAATACAGAAGATTGCTGTATTTAAGTATATGCTTGTAATAAAATACATTTTACCCCAGCAGTGAGCAGAAGCCTTTTCCCTCACACCAGGGAATGTGTTGTTTGCTGCACCAGGATTAGTTATTTGATACTGACCTCACCAGTTTGATGTCAAGCCTCTTTGATCCACGCAACTCCTGTTTACAGAAGTGCCCAGAAGAAACAAAAATATGCTTCAAAAGTAATTTGAGACTAATTTTCCCAAAAAAAGTAAGATAAAAAAGATTATAAAAGGCAAGTTTGGGCTGAAAGGTAATTATTCACCAAGGTCTCTGAGAGTGAAACAAGTTTCATCTGCATTAATAGCCTGCATGCAGCAGTGGGCAAAGGGCACAGGGTGAGATTTTAGTGCTATTATTTGTTAATGCATAAACTATGAAATTTGACTTCAGAGAAATTTAGGATGTCTCATTTCCAGTGACTGCTATAAAAACCTTGAAAAAGCTGACAGAATGTTAATGATAACCTGTGATTATAATCTTTCAGGAAGATGTAGTGTGACCACAACTGGCAAATGTGGCTCAGAGGGGATTCATTGTAGCTTCAAGCTAAGAAAGAGTGAACAAAACACTTCAATAATAATATCCCCCAGTACCTTTACTGCAATCTCCCAGTGTTCTGTTTTGCATCATCACATCCATCTGGTAATAAAAAAAAATGGCCAGGTGATACAAGAAATAGCTGGCATGCAATTACTTTGAACAATATGCAATGTTAAATAGGATAAACAAGAAGAAGGAAATTATAAAATTAGCTAGAAAATACCAGAGAGGCTTAAAAGAATTTGATTTTTTTTTTTTTTTCCCAGAAAGTCTTGAGGTATTAAGGGGAAAAAATAAACCAGAAAAACATCTTGAAATGGTTCTGGGGTGACCTCATTGAAACCTTTCAGTACTTGAAGTGGGGCTTATTAAACTGAGAGACTTTTTACATAGGCAGATAGTGATGTGATAAGCAGAAGCAGTTTCAATTGGAAAAAAATACCCAAAAAACAAAAACCAACAGGTTTAGGTTAGATGCCAGAAAGAAATTCTTTCCTGTGAGGGTGGTGAGGCCCTGGCACAGGTTGTCCAGAGAAGCTGTGGCTGCCCCATCCCTGGAAGTGTTTAAGGCCAGGTTGGATGGGGCCCTGAGCAACCTGGTCCAGTGGAGGTGTCTCTGCTCATGGCAGGGAAGTTGGAATGAGATGGCCTTTAAGGTGCCTTCCTACCCAAACAATTCTATGATTCTATGAACTTTAAAAATACTCTAAAAATATCTTAACATAAACTAAATAGCTTGTACTAGGCAAAGGTCTTCTTACTTGTTTAAATGAACACTTTTTCATTAGGATTATTTACTTTTCTTCAAAGCCTTTTTTTTTTTTTTTTTTATTCTTTTATTTTTCCTTCTTTAAAGGAAAAAGTGAAAACCAGGAAAAATCAAGACCAGCTTCCACCACTGAAAGAAATAATGTAGATTTCAAGAAAAGTTTGTCAGATTAATGTTTCACAAAAAATTAAACCTTACATTATCTTTGTCACACCAGCAAATGCTATAACAAATGGGGGTTTTGAAAGGTAATACTGTATTATTTATGTATCCTTGGCTGCTCATTAGTTATTGTTTTGACCGTTCTATCTCTTCTATTTGTTGCTGTGACAAAAATTCTCCCTGCCAATAATTTTCTTTTCTGTTTTTAATATTAGTGTTTCTGCACTGACGGATTCGTGCTGATGATAAATCATTCTAGTAAGACATTTGGCTGAAAATAAAAAAAAAAATAAATTACACAGTTGAAAATATACTGAATACACAGCATTCAGCTTGAGAAAAGGTTGGAAAACTAACAATTTTTGAACTAAGGAAAGGGTCATTTAAAAGCAGTTCCAGCACTGTTACAGGAGGTTGTAGAGAGTGGCCTCACACATCTCAGCAGTGTGAGTACAGACCTGTGCCAATGGGGTACTCACGAGTCAGCCCCAAGCCCCACAAGTGCCCTACAGAGGCAAAGTGCTGACTTGTCCCCTCCCATATAAAGTTGATGTAGCCATGGTGAGCAGTAGTGGGAACATGTGGCTGCCAGCCTGGTCTTAGATCGGATGGAATTTGTGCCTGGAGGTCTCTGCACTCTGTTCAGTGTCGAGAGAGCAGCTCTGTTGGGAAGAACCTGGCATCCTTTGTGGATGGCAGCTTGACAATGAACCAGCAGTGTGCCCTTGAGTCCAGGAGTGCCAGTGGGATTCTGGGCTTGGTCAGGAAGAGTGTGGTCAGCAGGTCAAGGGAGGTGATCCTGCTCCCCAGCCCTGGAGAGGCCATATCTGATGTTCTGTGTCCAGTTCTGGGTTCCTCAATACCAGAAAGGCGAGTAGTTACTGGGAAGGGTCCAGCAGAGGCCCCAAAGGTGATGAGGAGTGTGGAGTATCTCTCTTACGAGCAGCGAGTGCTGGAGCTGTCTCGGGTTTTGTGTTGCTGAAGTGGCTCCCGAGGTATTAGAGTCTTTTTTCCCAGCTCCATGACTGAAGAAGTTGGGATTCCTTGGCTCTGGTTCTCAAGGTTGTTTATTTTCTGTTATCTATTACATTTCTTCTCAAACCTGCTGAGGTCTGTCTGGCAGATCAGTTTGTGGCGCACTGACCACCTGGGGGTGGTGTTATTTTTCGTGTACTTTACCTACAATAATTTTCCAATACCTATCACCTATGTTAGACAGTCTGTCTCTACTCTAAACCAATCCAAAAGTGCCCCCACCACAGCAGAAGATGGAATACAAGAAGAAGAAGAAGAAGAAGAAAAAGAAGAAGAAGAAGAAGAAGAAGAAGAAGAAGAAGAAGAAGAAGGACAGGACGTGCCCAGATTCCTCCATCTTGCCTCTTGAACCCCCACTCTAAATCCCCAAAATTCTACATTTTCACCCTGTGAAAAATTCACTCAAGCCCTTGTGGCTTGTAAAACTTCACACAAAATTGGTAATTGTTTCCAAGGGCTAAAATCAAAGGCACAGATGTCTTTGACTCCGTACCAAGGTCTCTGAGCCCCCTGCCAGAGTCTTGAGTCCTCCAGGGCAGCCAGAGGAATGTCCTGAGTTCCAACAGAGCTGGGCCTGCTCAGTCTGGAGATGAGAAGGCTAAGGGGGAGCTCACCAGTACTCACAAAGATCCCCAAGATGGGTGCCAAGATGTTGGTGTTGGACTCCTTTCCGTGGTGACCAGCGACAGCATGAGGAGCAGTGGCCTTAAACTAAAACACAAGAAATTCCACCTCAACAAAAGGAAGAACTTCTTTATATTAAGGGTGGCAGAGAACTGGAAGAGCTTCCCAGGGAGGTCCTGAATTCCCCTCTCTGGAGACGTTCCAAGTCCACCTGGACATATTACTGTTCCATATTCCTATTCCTTGCTCTAGCTGACCCTGCCTTGTCAGGGAAATTGGACTGCATGACCTTCAGTGGTGTTTTGCAACCAAACCCTTCTGTGATTCTGGGGTTCTAGGAAATGGAGATGTTCTTGGTCCCTTTTTCAGCAAAAGCATTATTTGGGATTCTTCATGCTGTATGCATGGATGTGCTTAAGTTTCCACATAGGCCAGAATATTCACTGAATAATCCTTTTGATTTTCAGTACCTTTCAATCTTTCTCTTTTGGAAGATTCATTATCTCAAAATTCTTATGCAGATTCTTACCAAAGTTGATCTTTCAGTCAAAAACACTGTGAGCTTCTATCAGCTGAAATTAATTCATGTAGTATCTATGCAGCTGTAATAAAAATAATTGAAACCTAAATGGATGATAAAAAAAAGACGTATCAAAAGTTCAAAGCTAGTTTTGGTGTAACCCAAAGATTTACAGCATAGGATTATGTACTATGGTAATATGAATTTTTGAAATTCATTGAGTTGTGTTTTGCATTTGGTAGGAGTTAATGAATACATATAGTTGATTAGACAGCATGTCATAGATCTAGTCTGGTTTTTCATTTCATGAGAATTCCATTTGAAAGTGCAATAACCTAAAGGTCAGCCACAGAGAATAGCTATGTTAGTAGCAATTGCAGCAAATTATTAATTCAAATTTACTACAGCTTTTAGAGTCTGTTTTAATGTGAAGCATAGTGCTCAAGAACTAATAATACTAATTGAATTATGGTTCTAAAGTAATTAGAATTTCAGGATAAACAACATTATTTTGTGTATGTATGACTGTGGTGCAGGAGCCTGTAAGCTCTACTTCATTAATTAATAAAGAACCATATGTTCTGGGTTTAGTAGTGCTGGAGGCTGAAGTATTTTGTTTATCAAGGGATAAATCTCTTATAATGGTTTAGATCTGAAAGCTGATGAGGGATATGCATCACTTTTGCAATTCCTTCATCTACACAACATTTTTAATTATAATTTCACATCAGCATTTGTGTATAATGTCTAATACAAAATGTAAATGGAAAGTAGATTAAACTATTTTAGAAAACCAAGTCATTCAGCAGTATTTGGGGTGGTTCTTGAGTTAAAATAAAATGTGGAGGTCAAATCATCAGTCATTTTCAATTGATTTTCCATCTCTGCAGGGTTCTACACTGTGTTTTGGACAGACTGTACTTGGCGAGGAACTGGACAAAATTAATGGCTAATAAACTCCCTCTCTTCAAATAATTTTTGTTATCACTTAAATCTGTATCTGAATCTATGTGTCTGAATTTGCCTGAAGGCTTTGATGAGAATGCCTTGTCTCTTAGCTGTTTGGATTATTTCAAATATTCAGATAGATCTTACACCCTGATACACCATACACAGGTCTACTTATCTTTATTACTATTAAAGCTGAAAAAGCAATAGACATTTTTCCCAGCCCCGTCAGTAGAGTGCTATCCTCTTTCCCAAATATGTCAGAACATGTAATTCTATTTCTAAGTGAGGTAACAGTTGAAAAAAGGAGCAGCAATAATCTAGAAAAACTAGAAAATCTAGAAACTTCAAAATAAAGCCAAGAATCCTGCAGTTACCCTGAGTCTCCAGAGAGAAGATATCTTCCATCTGATTGCTCCTTCCTTTGGCTGGCTGTCTCTTCACTACCCTTGGGCATTTTGCTTGTTAGCTCTGCTTGGAAACCTTCTGGCACCTCAATAACCTTTTTTTACATTACATTATAGTCTCAGATCTCTGCATCCCCCATGTGATCCCAGCTAAAAATCTGAAGCATTTTGGATTCAGATGAATCTCTGTATCCAATTGTTTGAGCTATTGTTTTATACAGGAAACAAACAGTGTTTATTTGGAAAGTGATTGTGTAACTTCCATATTCTATTTTTGTCTGTTATTAAATTAATATATTATGGAATATGGCAGTACTTGGTGACCTCATTATTGGTTGCATTATTCTGATATAATCTTAATCTAATGATCATTTTAGTATATATCACCTTAACTTCTATCACATTATTTTTTCCTGAAACCACATCATTTTTGTGAGTGGAAGGATTGTTTAATAAGGTAAGCATTTTAAATTTCAATGATATAAAAATTTTCCTACTTTTCTAAACTACTGGGGTTTTCGGTGGTTTTTTTAGGGGTTTTGGATTTTTTTTTTTGAGTTTTTCTGTTTGTTTGGTTGGTTTGTTTTGCTTGTTCATTTTGTGGTATTTGTTTCTAGATTTTTTTTTTTTGTTTGGTTTGGTTTTTTTCCCAGTGGATTTATTGGCTATTAGAAACACTGGGCCTAAGCAATAAGCCATCTTTGCAATGATGACCAAACTTGTATGTTTTCATTTTAACTGAGTAGGATATGTTAAAAATAGCATGAATCTCCCTTTTCTTTGTAAGTGTAGACTCTTATCCATACATTTCTTACCACCAGTGAGTCTTTCTTTGTAACTTTTGAAAGAATGATACAAACATAAAACATTCACCACAGACAGACCTGAAATTATCCCCAGATCCTTGCCTGCTTCAATTCAAATCCAGTGGTCTGGTATCCACAGACTCTTGTTTATTGTAAATTCAGGCAACCCTGAGGAGGGGAGAGAATGATGAGGAGGACTCCATCTTATCAGAAGGCTAATTTATTAGTTTATTATACTATATTATATTAAAGAATACTTATATATTAAGTATAAGTATTCTTTATATTATATATAAAGAATACTTATATATTAAAGAAGGAATACTTACAGAAGGCTAAAAAGATACTAATGAAAAACTTGTGACTCTTTCCAGAGTCGACAAAGCTTGGCCCCAATTGGCCAATGAGTCAAAACACTCACACCAGAATCCAATGAAACAATCACCTTGGGTGAACAATCTCCAAACACATTCCACATGAGCACAACACAGGAGAAGCAAATGAGATGAGAATTGTTTTTCTTTTCTCTGAGGCCTCTCGCTGCCTTTCAGCTTCCCAGGAGAAAAAGCCCTGGGCAAAGGGATCATGTTCAGAGAATGTGAATGCCACACTTGTTTATGGGTCTGCCCAGCTACCGTAGTAAACCCACACCAGCTCTGCACTAAATACATGTGGTTTGTTTTCACCAGTTGCACGTTAAAATGGAGATCTTCAGGATGGCCTTTGATGTGAACTTCAGGATATTGACAGAAGATGAGCACAATTGTAAAGAGTGTTATGCAATGGGAGGTTTTTATCAAAAAGTGTATCAATGAAGCATTTAAAAAACTATTGCAGTTACCCTCATTAAAATTTGTAACTTAAGTAGGTTTTCAGTAATAAACATTCCAGCTGTAAAATATGAATAGCCTTTCACCATTCCCTTTATTTAGTGTAAAAAAAGGTGGACACTGAGATTTTTGCAATTATTCAATAATGCTTAGGCAATATGCTGTTTACTGACTGTAGAAATTATTCAGAATGCTAGCACAACACCCAGCTGAATGACTGTGAGCTCCAGGTGTACTGGAAGTTGCTTTGACCTGTCTATAATTGCTATGTATGTTTGGACAGATTATGTTCCTCATATTCTATTGTCTGAACTCTCTGTTTGTTCATGTGGAATAATTATATTGGTAGTAGTGATACTTATGAATTATTTATTTCTTCACGTGAAGAGAAACCTCATAAGATGTTGCAGATGTACTTTTTAATTTGGAGTTAATGAAGTAGGTGACACTTAATTTAAAACCCAGCTCAGAGCCTAAAGAAACATCTTCACATAGTTTATATGTATAATACATAGTGTTTCTAAATTTGGATAGTGGATTATCCTTCAGCAGTCCTGTTGTAGCCTCAGACACATGTAGGAGAGTACCCTTATTACAGTTCTCATAGAAAAGTGGAGGAGAGTTGTGCTCCCCCTTTCTAAAATTTGCTTGCTTTCTTTAGTCACTTGAAAAAAAATAATATTAACTGAAACTATCTCTCAGATCCTATATCCAACCCAGAAACCTTATGAACCCTACATTTCTAATAAAACCGTTAATCCAGGGCAGCAGGACCTGTCACTGATCCTGAGGGCAGTGTCACATCTGGGAGATTACCACCATGCTGACAGCCAAGATTTCTGACACTTTGTCACCTCTCCAGCCACTTTGCCTGCTCCCACATTCTCAAATGCCTTTCCAATCTCTTTGTACTGCTTATGGAGATAACAGCAACATCATCTCAATGAACTCATCCAACTCACTTATAAAATTAAGCCGACATTATAAAAGTTCTTACTGTAGCTGTGTTTTTCATGGTAATACCCAAGTAGTCTACCACAGAGTTCACAGACTTCAGAAAATAATGTATTTTTCTCATGAAGAGGTATTCTATGGGGCTTGTTTTGTATGTAGAAAATCTAATACCTTAAAATTGAAAGGACACTTCTGATAAGCCATGGGTTTGCATGTCATTGCCAGAAGTCCTTCTGAATAACAATGCCTTATTGCCATTTATAAATTCAACAGGAGATTCTCTCTTTGTTTGGGACTACTAGAAGCTGATGTGCATTTAAAAAGAACATGGTCTAGGAAGCTAAATCTGCATTCCATAACATATTTAGTTTCTCCAAAGGCAATGCTGGACTTTGTTTCAAGATAGCATCAAAAATTTTTTTTGGACTTCACCACAAGGTGTTGCTTGAATGCTTCATAAACTGTGGCATAAATCAAATCTTTAAAGTGATCATATGAACAAAAATATGACTAGTGTAAAAATGCATACATCCACAGTCATGAGATTCTTGTGGCTCCAAAAGTAGTATTCTCCTACTTCATTGAGACAGCTTTAGCTTAGCATAACGTCAGTCTAACCAGTCTCCTGACAGAATTTATGTGATTTTCTGTGAAAAGCAATATAGAAAAGCATCTGAAACATTTCTCTTAGCTTTACTACTATCAACTTCCAAAATTATTTTTTTAGAGGTTTACACGTTGATAACCAGCATGTATTTCCCTATTTATCTCAGGATTTTTTTTTTTGTCAGAAAACCTATAGGTGCATGTGCTGAAGGGTGCATATTGACTTGGTAGCATCCAGTAGCTAATAACTACTTCCTTAGCAGTGACACTGTGACTAGAAATGACATAACTAGTGAGACCAGTCTTAATTTTCAATGTGTTTTTCAGTTTTAAAGAACAGTCTGATGTATTAAAACAGTTTAATAACACTTCAACACCTACAGACAATTTTTTCACATAAATACTTCAGAGGACATATATAGAAATATTTTGTATTTTAATACAGAAAATTATTTCCCACTGTTATTTTCTAGACCTAATCATCAAAATGATCAGTAGTAGACATTACTTTGAGCACCAGTATAAAACCTTCAAGTTTTCACAAAAGTGTATTCACAAAATTGTACTTAATTAATATATTCTGATCAAATTGAAATATGCTGAAACTTCATAGAATCATAGAATTTTAAGGCTTGGAAGGGACCTTAAAGATCCTTGAGTACCAGCATTCTTGCCATGGGCAGGAACACCTCCCACTAGACCTGGCTGCTCAAGGCCTTATCCAACCTGGCCTTGAACACTTCCAGGAATGGGCCATCCACACCCTCCCTCCTTAGTTGTCTTGTCTTCTGCACCACACAGAGGGAAAGAAAACAAAAACCAACTGTACTGTCTGTACCCTGAGCCTGTTATCTCAAAACATGAACCTGAAGCCTTGCCTGCTAATCTTTAATATTGTCACATCCAACACCTACTCAGAACTTAGAAGTTCAAGAAGATTGGTGTAATTAAAATATTGTGAACAGAGGTTGTTCCCTCCAGTTGCAAGCTCTTTTCTTGATAAGGGTTCTTATCATTATTACTTGGCACCTACTATACTATCAGATATAAAATCTACATGATTTTTAACACCCAATTAAGCACTGTTTAATTAGATGGTATTAGTCATAGTGGTCCCTGCTAAAAATCAAACCGAAGCGAGGGATTTATGATAATAGCGTTCCAATTAAGCCTTGGCCACTGCTATTCCCCACCACTCACTGGACTCCCTGGGAGATACCCCAATAAAACAGCCAGTCCAATTAAGTGGAACACGGTATATATTGTCTTATATGGTAATGAGAAGATTAAATATTGTCTCTCTGAATAGAGGTTCTTTTGATGCACTGAGGCCACACTCACTGAGGGCACGGCAGGAGCAGACAGTCTGTCTCATTGTGATGAGAAATGGTAAAGGTGTTTTTCTACCATCTGGCTTCTGACAATATTCCCTAATAATAGTCATAACCTCACAAGGCATGAGTAACATGGAACCAAACAGATTTGCCCAAATTTAGACAAAGTATAAAAAATAACATCTGAAAAAGCAATAAGGTCAGGACTATCCAGAAATGAAAGATGTGCAGGGAATGATAAGGAGCCATGAAACCATAGACCAAATTTGCTATGAAAGAAAAAACTCTTGAAAAAACACTAGAAATTTTCACCAGGACCTGTTGTGAAAGGACAAGGGGGAATGGCTTCACAATGAGAGAGAAGTGTTTAAGCTCAAAAAGGGAAGGCGTTTTTATTTCCAAAAGCTTTATAAAATGTCCTTGGATCTTTCTCTTAGAATATATTGACAATTTTTAAGAATCTAATATTAACTCTGAATATTAGGCAACTTAAAATTGTGGAACTTATCATCAAGTTTTAGAATTTCATATATATAGAAGCATCCCGATGCTAATATTTGCTTTCTACACACTGACTTTAAAAATTCATCTTTAACTTGCAAACTCGGGTTTCATTTTTACATTTTGCCAGCTACTTGCCAAAGTACTGACATGAATTATCTGTTTTGCACTATCTACACATCTGCAGGTCTACCCATGCAAAACTCCTCTAGAACTTTGGAAAGAAGAGCTATTAATCTTGTCAATTCTAAGATTAATTCCCAGGTTATGATCATTCTCAAAATATACCAACATGCAGGTATTTAGAAGGAGTCCATTTTTTCATGAAGGACTCATAATCTCTCTCTATAAAAACATGGTGCTAAAATCATAGGAGTGACACTAAATTGCAGAAAAATCCCTGTAGTAGCCACTATATCAAGAGAGGAAAATGCTGTTGATGCAGCATGGATGAGCAGACTCTCTGGTTAAGATAAATTCTCACAATAGTTGATATGAGGGGTTTCTGCTTGACCAGGAATCGCTTAGAGACTTTTCTGAGCAAAAGCCTGAGTGAATACATCTAGCTGCAAACAGGGCAGGTGCATATCACACTGATTTCTATTCACTGAATTCAATTTTGGGTTTTTTTTCAGGTCACCCAAAGAACACAACTGGCAATCTCAATTACATGTATTCAGGACAACCTTTAGACAATGTAATGAAAACTGTAGCCAAGGAAATAGAAATAGTGTTTGGATCTAGATTTGAAGTGGATCCAAAAAAATGCTATAAATTCAAAATAGGACCACATGGATTCCTGTGTAGGCACCCAATTTTTGAGTGTTATTTTATGAAAAAGTGTATATTTTTCTAAAAGCTACATTTCCACACTTTCTGAATAGCTGTTCCTACACACTTCTGTGGCATAAAAACTGTGCCTAAAAGCTCGTATCAAAGAATTAAACTGCTACAGGCCAAATTTTCTCACATTGAGCTATCTGGAGATTTTACACTTTACTAAGGAAGAATGATTATCTTGTATTTTACAAAAGTATCTTAAATTAGTGCTTGAAAGGACAGAAAATAACATCAAGATCTAATTTTATACATCTAAAATGCAAAAACATTGCAGAACTACTCAGAATTTAAAAGAACAAAAACGGTATTACTTTTTGACTACATCTGTTGTCACCAAAATAATTTTCCTACTTCAGTTACTGATAAACTTTTGAGATGTTAAAAGTAGTTTATGAGCTACAAACAATCAATCCATAGCAGTATCTCTACCCCACTTGTTATTTAAAGTGGTTTAACAGGCAAATAGATTAATGTATACAGCTGGGAACTTTGATTCTAACAAAATTGCTGCTTCTCAGATATGGAAAGAAGAAAGTGAAATTAATATACTTGTACTTTATGGTTCTTACCCAAATCTTTTATTCTGAGAAATGAGAAAATCCATACTTGAAATGAAAACTTCTATTTGCTTTTTGAAACAATCTATCTCTTTGTTCTAGTTGAGCTCTTTATCCATAAGGATAAGTTTATTTTGGAAATGAAGGATGTGAGGCAAAAGTATTTTTTTAATAGCAGTTCAGTATTGATTTTTATGATGATCTCATGTGAAGTTCAATAAAATATATCCAAGAACATTTTTTTCCTCACATAAAAATAATTTGCACTAAGCCTATGTTCCTCTTATTTGTAAATAAAAAATTTGCCCTATCTGCAAGAAAAAAAAACAATCAGAGAGTATATCTGCTTTAGTACTTATCTTTAGAAATGGAAGAGTATCTTTAGTAATGGAAGAGTACACATATTAGAATTGGGAGGCAATGACTATTAGATTACAAATAGAGATTGCAACAAATAGAACTTCTTTTGCATCATTTTTATCATAGATATAATCAGAATTATTTCTTTAGTTATATTTATTACCTATGTCTGCTTCTGAACCCCTGTGTTTCAAACAGTTGGCCAGTAAGATTCCAGTTCCAATTTAAAAATCCAGACATAAATATGTTAAGGGCATGAATATGAACTAAAATGTTAATCTATTAATTTCATTCTATTCAGTGACTGATTGAAAGAAAAAATAAAATGTCCATTTACTAGTTAGCCTGGTTTAAAAAAAGGATTTGTATCAGAAACAATGCTAGTCCAGTCTTTTATTTTTTTTCTCCTGAAGAAATGGTGGTTTACTGAGGTGCAATTTGCACTCAAAATATGAAAATAAATATTTCTGTTTTCTTTGAGAACTGAACTTGCCAGCAAGAAATGGTGAAATTATTTATGGACAGAAGTCTATTGTAGCTGTATTCTCATTAGGAAGTCTTAACAGACAAATAATGTAGGAAAGGTTAAATAATTAATCTTTTATTCACTCTGTCAAAATCCAGTTCCTACTGAGCCAGGTGTATTTCATCAAAACATTACTTAGTTACTTTCAAATGGCACAAGTGAATTTCTTGTGTATAACACATTTTCCTTTTTAGCACAAACACAAAATCTAAAGCAATAAGAACCTTGCATGGGTACAATTTTGGGCACCACAGCATAAGAAAGATGTAAATCTATTAGAGAGTGTCCAAAGGAGGGCAGCACATGGAAGGATTCCTGTGCAGGGCCAGGAGCTGGGCTTTGATCAATGCAAGTCCCATCCAACTCAGGATATCCCACGATTCTATGTTAAAAGAATTAGAGAGCCCTGTAAAATTGCACCCAAGTTTTCTGTACCCTCAAGGTGTAACCACCCCACTCTGGTCATGTGCTCTGGACTTTATTGACTGTGTCTTCAAGAGTGAAGTGAGAGAATTTTACACCCATCAGTAACAAAGGTAAGTATGACTCAAGTCACTCAGCCTTCCACCTAAACACAAATAAACAGTGTAAAAGTAGCTTGAGAATGGGGAAAACTTAGGGAAGGTTCCATTGTAACTCCTGGGATCAATCAAAGGGCTAAATGCTTCTTCTCTCCCATAGGGATACCTCTTGGGTAAAAATGTAGTGATGTATTCAATGTGTGCTGAATACTTTTATTTGGCATTAGAGCTTGTTTATTTTATTTTATTTTATTATTATTAGAGCTTGTCTGCTTTATTTATTTATACTGCTTTTTTTTTTTTTTCAGTCATGTACTATCACTGGCCTTAACCTGTCCCAGTTTTGTATCAATAAAGAGTGCTATTCCATAAGCTGATAGTGTGAGTCCTTCCTGGGGGCTGGCAGTGGGGAACATACTCAAAGAGGAAAACCTGCCGAGGAGTAGGAATACTACAGAGTGGAAATATCCTCACAGGGGTCTGTCTCCCTTATGCTGTGGGGTGTGTGTCCCTGAACCAGCCAGTGGAGCCACCCTCCAATCGAGCAGGACTGTTCATAACTGGACACAAAAGGGACTTGGCTTTTCTGGGGCACTGACAGACAAACGAAGGGCTGGGGAAATCTCCCCTTTTCACAAGTGCACACCACATCATTGTGTCTCAGTGCTAGGCTGGCTTTCAGAATTCACCCTCACCCCATTTATATTCCTGGCAGGTTGTTCAGACCTGCCTGAATGTACCCTGTGCTCACAACAAACTGAAATCCATGGTTTCAGGGGTTTTTCTTTACCATACTACATCTCCACACATATCTATATTCCATTGTGAAACCTCTTGCTCTCCCAATTAATTATTTGCAGCTACACTTATCTGCATTTTGCCCAGATCAAGGCCATGTTTCTACAGCCATGTTTTAGGTGCCCAATCCCTCCCAACTTAGATTTCCATTGCTTTTAATGTTCTCAAGTTCTGAGTTACCTTTGAGACAGAAAAGGTTCACTACAGAGTTTCATTCACAACAGCTGCTTGCCTGGGTTTTTTTCTGTTTGGTTTTGTTTATTTGGTTTTGATTTGGGTTTTTTTTATTTCTATATGATTTTTGCAGAGGGTTTTTATATATAATCCTCTGATACAGCTGTAGGATAACCTGCACTTTAAATCCAGGAATTTGGAGGCTGCAGACACACATATCAGCTTCTGATCAGGGAAATATAACACACACAGTGCCAATATTTAATTGTCACACAGGTTGCTGGAATTTTGAGCAGAAAAAAAAAAAAACAAATTGACTATCCAAACCCACAAATCCCCACCTACAATAGGCAAAAACACATGGCTAACACAAGCTTAAAGGAGATTTTGACATGTTTTACACCTTCACAGAATATCAATAATTGATAAAAAAATACCTACCGTCCATTCTGATATAATTTAATAAAATAACTAAATAATATAATAAAACAATTAATAAAATGTCATGTAGAATGGATATTTTTCTAAAGTAAAATATTTTTACTAAAAAGTAAAGTTAGTGAAATAGGAATATACTGATCTAATGGATACATTTATAAAAAAATAAGTCCTTGTGTAGAAAGCATAACTTAAACTCATATATTACTTTTCATGGTACAAGTAAGCTTTTGATCCTTAAAAAAATATATTTTATGTTTTCCTTCCTTACAATAAATTAGGCAAATTGCTATACCTGTCCATTAAAAACACTCAAAAACCAAACCAAGAAAGAACTGGTTTTGAAGTGTGGATGTTGGTATTATCAGGAATAGGAAAAGTCAGCAACTCCAGTTATTGAAAGATGAATACATAAATTCAAAAGTCACATTCTGTGCAGCGGTTTGTTGGTTTTCAGTCTTTGATGGGTTTTTTTAACCTACCAACTCCCATAGATTTAAATTTTGTGAGAGTTTTACTATAATATTGCCTGTAATTATACTGTTATCAGGTAATTTTAAAGGAATCTGAACCCTAGTCTAAATAAACTTTTTTTTTCTTTTTTTTAGGTTCTTTGTCACCCCAGGTGTGATAGTGTCCAGTAACTAAAGTGGTTACTCCCCAGGGCTTTTCCCTCCCATAGTTTTTGTCTTTAAAGAAATCATCTTGAATATGGATTAACATCACAAGCAGAATGATTATCATAAAAAAAATTAAAATCATGAGGAATAATACATGCAGTGAGATATTTAAATAGGTTCAACTTATAAAATCCTTCCTAGGAAAGCAAAGATGCTGGCCATCCAACCCCATATGATATTACTAGGGGAGTTTGGCATGTTTCAGCTCAAAAGGCAGAGGCTGAAGATGCATGTGATGGCATTCTCCAAATACAAAGCAAAAACCCAAAGCCACTGACGGGAATAAAGAGGTAAATTTAAGGCACTGCTGGACCAAGGACAAATGATGGTACAATTTCTCCCAATACCAGAAACTGGAGTGAGAATGTCCCTTATGTGAACACAATTCAAACTCAAATTCATCAAGACATTAATCATTGATTACATGACACAGCTGCTCTGACAACAGAGATGTCAAAACCCTGACTCAGTCCTTCCAAACCTTTATTTCTATGGGGCAAGAGAGACCAAAGCAATGGCAAGGAAAAATAGGGGGGGAAAAGTTCATTGAAGAAAGCATTACCACTTGGAAGAATAAATCCTTAACTAATGTAGTATTTTGGATGGTTTAAAATAAATAAATCCATTTGGAATTTTCACTTGAATTCCTAGTGTTCCAAACACACTCCTTCTTGGTATGCTGACTGCCCAACTCCAATCTAAAAACTTTATTCCCCCTTTGACTTTAAAGAGGCCACTGGTGTGAAACTGCAATTTACATGTTAATAGAGGTCTGCTTCAAGCAATGTGTGACCTCGAACAACCAGTCAAGTTAACGACTATATTTCAAAATATTCCAACAAAAATTTAATGAAAAAGATATTAATGCCTTCAGAGGTAAAAAGAAAAAGAAAGAAAAAAAAAGCGCTGCCATGCAAGTGAAAGCAGGATTTAAAAAAGGCCCCTCTTTACACTCTTTATACAGTGTTCTTGTATATTTGTTTTAAGCTCAACAAAACCAGATAGAGAACAGTGGAAGGAAAAGAAGAAAGCAGAAGAAAACAGCAATTTGTCAGATGAAATGCTAATCATAATTTCAGGCTGATTGCCATTTTAGGAAATACAATTTTATTATATGCAATAGATAAAACATTTTCAGGTTACTGAGGGATTTTTGATGCTGGTGATTATTCAAGGCTGATGGTCAAGCTCTGATTATATGCCTCTCCATGGAGGGCTGAGCTACCAACCTGATTGCTACAGCTAAATAAATTAATGATTGGAGTCTTTAAAGTTTTCTGAAAGACTTCTCTCTCTTCTTCAAAAGTTATTGCAACATCCAAATTGCTCCATTAAAATAAAAATATTTGTTGCCCTATCAAACTGAAAATTGGTTACCATTTCAAAACTGAGCCTGTACCCACATAGCTGCTGCCCACCTGTAAGTACCCAAATATATATTTGCTAAAGGTGATTGGATGTAGACAGCTTTGTGGGGACAACAATACAACAGTGCTTACAAGGAGCAATTTGACAAGAGATCCCATCAGGGAGACATTCAGTCTGCAGTTATTTTCTCTCAGACATGTGACAGTAATGTGAGGAAATCAGAAGTGATGGTTCATGCAGCCTGGAAAACTGGGCAGACTTCTGACTGTCCCTATGCCCTCAATTTTTCTGTGGCTGTAGCTATGGGATGGACACCAAGGTGTTGGCAGTGGGGGCTGCAGAGGGGCCCCTGTGGGGATGGAGTGATAGAAGCCAACTTTCATGGACTAAACACTGCCCTCCATTCTCCAACCCCACCCGTGCCATGAGGGGTGTCTGGAGGGATGAAGGAATGCTGGGGGAGATGCAGGAGGAGAAGTTGTTTTGATTGGCCTTTGTTACTCTTATTCAAAGCTATTTTTAATTAATATTCACTTCATGGAGGTTGTGCCAGTCATGGTAATTGGTATGTGATCTCCCCATTTTTGCCTCAATCCATAAGCTTTTCCTTCTTATTTTCTTCCCCCTCCTTTTGAGGAGAAGGAGTCAGGACATCTGTGCAGCTCTCAAGCCCCCACAATAACTGTGACTCACAGCACAACTGCTCATCTGTGCTAGATTTGTGATTCTTTTTACTAATCTCCAACTTTCATGGAGACTTTACATAACTCAGGACTAAAACACAAAACAATTACATTTGATCTTATAAGTATTGTTCCAGTGAGGAGAAAAATCACTTTTTTATTGTTTGCTGTACAAAACTGTCAAAATCTAAATTGTTATACAACTTTGTCAATGCTTTAAACAGTTTTTATTCACACCAGAACTAGTGGAGGACAGTTCCTTTCCTTTCTTTATCTATACCTTCCTTTCTCTATCTCCAAATGTCGCTTCCAGAAGTCTTTATGAATGTCTCAAACATGTGATAAATATCTTATATACACACACAGAATGGGAGACATCACACTTGCATCATATCAGAGAAACTAAATGTGTCAAGAGCACAGTAGTGAATAACTCTACAAACCTGGGACACCAGCTTCTTTGAAGCTGTGGCTAAAAGTAGTCATCATTGAAAGGCAGCCCAAACATGCATAAATATCTTGGTATATCAGAAGCAGTTGATGATTAAGATTTCTTGTTTGGATTTTTCATTTAGTTCATTGGTTTTGAGCTCAAATGTTGATTTTATTTTTTTTAATTAACTGATTTCAGAACCATGAACATCAGTCATACCCTTTTTGAATGTGCTAAACAACCTACATATTGAGAACTAATCTAAAGAATTGTGCCATTGTAAAGTCTAGTGTTGCAGACTATTTGTACCTAATTATTATCATCTATTTACTACTTTAATTGTGCCAGTTGCCCTTGTTTTGAAGGCTGGTATCTATTGCATTGGGGCAGAAAAGCCTTCCTCTCTGTTGAAGTTCTACTCAGCAAATAATGAAGACATCCCTGTGTTATCAACACTCTTTTCTGAGGCACAGATCCAAAACATACCCCCACAGTAGCTAATGTGAAGCAAATTGACTCTATCCCAGGAAAAACCAACACATAACACAAATATCTTTGAAAATAAAAGTGCAAATATATTACCATTTCTTCCAGCTGTGACCAAACTGACCATTATAATATATTTATCGCATTGGAAAATTAGATTGATGCTTTGGTCTGCATAGTACAGTCTAACATCACTACACCATTTTATGTTGCTTTTTTTGTCATCTCTTCTCCAAAAAAGAAAAAAAGAGAAGGTTTGGATTCAATTTAGAAACCCTTTCTTTTCCCCCAGGATGGGGGATGATGTGGGAGGAGGAGGAAAGACAATTTCAATTGGAAGGGATGCACGATGATCACCTGTTCCAACTGCCTAATCACTTCTGGTGTGGCCAAAAATTTAAGGGCATCATGAAAGGGCATTGTCCAAATGCCTCTGGAGCACAGACAGGTCTGGGTCATGGACCACCTCTCCAGGAAGTCTGTTCTAGGGTTTGGACTCCCTCTCAGTAAAAAAATCTTCCCTCAGTCCAGACTGCTGCTCTCTAGGCACACCTTTGAATCATTTTTGGCAGATGTGTTTTATCAGTGCCCAGACAGCACTGGTAGATGCTGTCCAGAAAAGTCTTTTTATATAATACCCCTGATGGTTTCAAGCACAGCAGTTATGTAGCCCAAGAGAGAAAATGAAACTCATTACTTCATCACAAATAGTGTGCAGGATCTGAAACAAAATAATTCATTTAAATTAACCTGTAATACCAAACACAGCGTATTATAGCTTGATATCCCCATAGAATCAAACTAAAACCTCTGTGACTGCACTTAACCTTAAAGATGGAATCATGAAAATATTAAAAAGCAGATAAGAGGGATAACTAAAATTTAATCCTTTTAAGCATGAGGAGAACACTGCAGAGCACCCCACTCTAAGTGAGGCCTCAGTGCATATTGTTTATTAAGACAGAATAAGTAATGGATGTGATTAAGTAGAGTAGTAGGGGAAAGTATTGGAATGAGACAGTATATTCCAGAAATAGAAAGTTGCACTTTGATAAAGAAAATAGAATGACATTTTGATGGGATAAGTTTAAAATAAATGTGAATAAACACTGTTTCCAAATGTACCTGGAATAAAAATATTGCAGCATGTACAGGTAGTCAGCTGATGATCACTACAAAATGAGCTTTCAAAGAGGGAACACTACTGAAGAAATGTAGTAATTTTTTTAAAAAATTATGTTAATGGAGGATAAAAATCCAGAGATCTGTGCTGGAATAACCTGTGGGAATCTCAGCAGGTCTGCCTGAAACTGCAGTGAGTATGAATTAGGTTAGAAAATCAAGTTTTATTTGAAGGGTCTTTAACATTGTACTTAGTCACTTTTGTGTGAAGTGACAAAAGTTGCACAAAAAAAAAATAGGAACAAAAGTTCCAGGTACAATCCAGGCAACTTGAAGTAAATTATTCAAATGTCTATGAAAATGAAAAATGTAACAATGAAAATCTTGGATAAAATGAAGTCAGTACGTGTTGGGTTGTTGGAAAAAGCTTTAAGTTCATTACAAGTCTAAAAACCTAATAGACTTACTTGTCAAGAGGCTTTCTTTAAAAAAAATATAAAAGCTTTAAAGAGACCAAGAAATCAGAGGAGAAAACAAATGTTTTGATGCAGCTAAATAATTGCTTTAAATAAAATGAGAAACTGATAATATTATATACTCATTATATTACAATAAAACAAAACATGTGGAAGGGTTAATAGGAAGAAAAGATTTCTAATCAAAACAAGTTACTGATAAACATGAAGATGACAGAAAGAAGTAAACTCCAAAACGAAATTTTAATCCTAAATGCTACTAAAATGACTAATAAAATTTGTCATAGACATACACATAAATGAAAGGTGCATGAGTAATAATTCCTAAACTGCAAAGTTCATGGAAGATGTAACAGCATCTTGGAGCTGTGATAGTTCCAGGAAAACTTGATTTCAAAACTCATTAGCTGACAAAGCTACGTTGACTGCTAGAAGCTACTAAGAAACAATAAAAACACCTCTGTAAACAACATTAAACCACCACATAGGCCCATGGTCCATTTTTCTTTGAAACACTGATTTCCCTGACTTATGGTGGATTAATAAATTAGGGAAAAAATTAATGGTTTAGGAATGCTTAATCAGAAGACTAAGCTTAGCATGGCATGAGAGATCTAGAAAATTCAGCATCCCAGCTTAGTTGTCATGCGTTCCCACACAGGCACTTGGAGCCTACTAGTGAAAAGATGAAAGTAGGGGGAGCAAGGCTGACAACAGGGGGACAAGGCAGCTTTTCACACAGAAACACACCTGTGTAAACCCTTGGTGAGGGGAGATCCTGACAGTTCTCACAGGTTTGAGGGAAGACTGGACAAGCAGTCAATGTTTTGAAGCAGAAAAAACACAGCAGGGTCAAGAAACCCCCAAAGCTAAAACAGTGGCCAGCAGAACTTGCTGGGTGAAGGGTCATTTCTCAGTATCACTTGGTCTGTTTTCTGTCTTCCTGACACACCTGCATGCAGCTGCTGCAGAGGGAAGGTTTCTGTAAGACACAGACAATTCCTTGGCCTGATGATCCCGAGTGACTCTGGAGGAGCTGGGCTTCTACAGCCACTTGAACTGACCATGGCCTCCCCACACTTCTTGTTGCACCTTTGCAACAAGGTTAACCTTAACCACAGGGTTCAATCACTCAAACAGGACTTGATTAAGGTAATTATTAAATGATACAGGTGAGAAGAAAGAGGGTGAGGTGCTCTTGAGAAAGAAGGTGCTCTTGCACTCTCACCTCAACCTCTCAGGAGTCTTTAAAAATGTCACAGTCACCGCTGGGAATGAAAGGGAAGATGATAATCCTTGGTGGTTTTTTTTAAATATTCTCCTGGTATTGCCTTCTGTTAGCAGCTACTTTATATGCCTGGTCACCTCAGGGACCAATTAGGCAAAAATCTCTAGAACAAAGTCCCAGTGCAACTTTTCCTCATGATATGACATTCCCAGAATTTCAACATGGACCAGACACACTTGGTGCTTTTGAAGAGCTATAGAAAAGTAAGGAAATATGTTAAATAATATATTATAGACAGAACTTCTGAATCTCCTTTGTGCTAGAAGGCAGGAAAGAGCCAAATAAAAAGAAGAAAGAAATCCCACAATGCTTTGTCCTCACCTTTACACATTTGCTGCAGGAATTCTTATTTTCCCTGGCAACTGTTCTTCTACATGAAGGTCCTTCTGCCATATGTCAGCCTAACTATTAAGAAAAACTTATTTATTTTCCTAAAAACTTCACTTCACACAACCTTAATCCATTAATTAGAATGTTTTTGAAAGGGGAAAATTTTGGACTGAATGATTAGCATATTAAACTCTTATATAGTTTTAGTTTAATTTAGATTTAATCTAAAGAGGAAATAATGGAAGTAAATCTTGTGAAAATATTCTGATTATATTTCATATACATCTGTAGACTGCGCATTCCTGAAGAAAATAGAATACATCTAGCTCAAATAGCTTTTGGGGAATCATAATAAATACTTATTTCTAATTTTGTGTTCGTATCGCTAACAAGAAGTAATTTATTGATACCAAGAGAAAATATTTACTGCTCAAAGGCTTTTAGGAAAGGGAATCAGCCAGTTATACTAGATTAACATGCTAACTTAAATTGTCACACACACATTTTCATGCAAGGCAGCTCTCAGCTGCTTTACTGAATACAACTGACGTTCTTAAATAGACACACAAATCCTGACTGCAGATGTAAACTCCCTTCATGTTGCTATTGCTGCTGCTGCTGGAGTGGCAATTTGTACATCTTATTTTCAGCCATTTCTTCCCCACACATTCCTCAACATAGAAGCAAGATTTTAAATGCTTTTGCACTAAAATTCTTTACAACTGCCTGATAAGAGGACTTTAAATCCTTTCTTCTCTTGTGGCTGGACATCCATATGTGCTGAGACTCAGGGTACTCTTCCTTCCTCCAGAATAGCTGAATGACATCAGCTTCATGATGGAAATTAACTAATCCATGAAAGATGGAACTCAGTAAAGTTTCAGTGGGAACAGGGGTTGCAATTGTTTCAGTTGAAGGAAACACATAACAGGAGTTTTCAAAATGCTACTCCTAATAGACTCACACAATTAAATATTTGTTGTGAAACAGATGAATTTCATAATTTCAGTGTATATTAAACATTAATGCTTGTTTGTTTTTCATCTTAATACCTCTTACAAATAACTTAACAGATTCTGTACAAGATTTCAAAACAGCTTAAAACATAAGCTATTTTATTTTTCTCTGCATTCCCAACAGTGAATATTGATACATATAGATACAGAATTTATCCTTATTTCTTGCCTTCTTCTAAAGAATCTCTGCCAGTATAGGCATATTTTGTCAGCTGTATTTTGTTAAAATGTTAATCGTTATGCATTTTTAAAAGACATAAACTGAGGATTTCCTCATTTCCTTTTCTCTATCCCTTTCTCTTTTCCTCACTTCATGCCAAGAGAAACATCTGGGTGGCAGCCACTGGCCAAACAAGATTATATATGTATATCTCCAGTCCATTAAAACATGCTACTACTTGGTCTACTCATCTATGATGCTATGCTCTGTGTCTGGAAGATTCTTCCAGAAGCAGCAGCAGTTTTTCAAAAAATTATTTTTGCTTTTGTGCATAATTGACCAATGGAAAAAAAAATAGGTAAAATCACCTGTTGTATCAAAAAAATTATATTGGAAGGGCTTTAATTATTTATTTTTTATTATATTATTAAGTTGACTGAAAAAATGCTGTTTTGATCCCTACCAAAACTAACAAACAGAGAGCAATAATAGGAATATGGATTTTTTTCTATCTTCAAATTTACCCAAAGGAGTGTATGAATTTCATATTACTAACATATTCACCTTTCATAGGTCAGCTATGTTCAGAGATTATCACAGGGTTTGAAGTGTTGAGGTGTTTAGTGTAGCTGAAGCTGAATTTCGAATCTGCATTTAAAACTGAAATAGAAAAACAAACAAAAAAGAAAAAAGAAAAAAAAAAAAAAAACAAAAAACCAAAAAAGGAAAAAGTCCTTCAATGTGTTCTTGAGCATATTTTGCACATTCTGAGTTCTAAAAGCCTGAGTCTGCTGGGAAAGTGGGCATTTCCATAGAAACACTGAAGGAAAGAAACCACCACACAAGAGCCTCTAGCAGGGGAAGTGCAGCAAGGATGTGTTGGCTGTGAATCTCAATAGACACAAAGTCTGTTGGCCCTGAGCTGCTGCCTGCTTTCCTACAGCATGTTTCTGAGCTGCAGGAGAAATGCCTGCTACTTCTGCTTGCAAAAATTACTGTCCCTGATGAGATATTTAAAGGGATTTTAAAGAGAGAACACTGCATAGTCTTTTTCTATTCACCTTTTAAAGGGAAGAATATCATAGGAAAGATCCATAACTGAGGTCAAAGGGTCAGTTCCTCTGCTAAGTGTAATTTTAAATCAGCCCAACAAACTGCCTTTTGCCTACATTCTGTTTTCTTTCCCTTTTCAGTACCACTATTACAGCAGCTCCTCTTGGCACCACTTTATGTGCAGAGAGTGGTACTATTATACATGCCTCCTCCTAGCACTTTGGAACTGGTCTAGGAAAATATTTCATCTGAAGTGTGCCACCTCAAGATATTTTGTATTAAATCAAGAAATGGTACAGCGTGCAAGAGGAGTTTAGTTCAAGCTTTGAATCCAATTTGAGTAGACATTGATTGTCTAAAGACAAAGAATTATGTTGAATTATACCAAACAAATAAAAACTTTATTCTGTCATTAAAAAAAAAAATAAAAAGACAGCTCTTTTTTTACTATTAAAATAGAAAAAAAAACCCAAACAAAATCAAATATTTAAAGATATGGGTTACAATACAACTACTTTCAGTTTATCTGTTCAATGAATGTTTTATCATCAATAGGTCA
>WBNP01004404.1:147441-198752 GCA_013401095.1 Passerina amoena | reverse complement strand
AAAAAAAAAAGGTAACAAACCACAAACTTTGAAAAGGAAAATTCAATAAATATCAAAACTGACCAACAGTAACAGTTATTAAACCACTGAACAATTTTACGCAAGGAACTCACAGAAAAGCCATTCAATTGTTATTAAAGAAAAAATGTGATACATGGTACATGGCATGGCAAAATTGGCACTGAAAAAATTAGACTAGCTTTACTAGGGTAATTTTTCATCTTTAGCACTGATACAGAACTAATTCTATCTATACTTTTCTTGCACTCCAAACATCTTTCTCAAAAGCAGGAAGAATACAGAATATTTAATTAAATGAAATCTGTGCAAGGAGATTCATTTAAGAGTTCCATATAATTTCAACTACTGCTAGAGTTTTGGCTTTACCTCACTTGCTCTAGAAGAAAAAGCACTGTAAAATTTCACCTCTGATCTTTTTTATTGTTTTATTGGAAGTGGATATTCCTCTACCTTTCTCTGAAGCATTATATGTTACAGCAGCTAGCTTTGTGCAGTAGTGCCACTAAACTCTTTCAGCTGTTTGTTTAGAGGGTTTGCTCAGCTTCTGGAGATAAATGAATTTGCCAGGAGGGCAGGGCCAGGAGGGAATTTTCCTTTCATTGAGGATGGATGCAATTGCTCTTTTGTTCTGCTGCTTTGTTTTGTCTCTTTGTCTTACTTGCACTTCTGCAAAGTGCACCCTTCCTAACCAACACAGAGGAATTTCAGTTTCCTTTTGGGTCCTGGCAAAGAATAGCTCTTCCTTGATTGTTCCTGCTCTCAACTGGCAAACTGAGGTTGTGCTGTTTGTTGTGTGAGGTGTTCTAAATGGGGTTATAAATTGTTTTCTGTAGTGCACAGAGCTCTGAGCTCATGCTTCAGCTTCCTTTAGGTCTTCTGGGAAAAGCAGAGGGCCACAGCCGTGATTGTCTCCTGTGTTCTATTCCTGTCTCCTTAAAATACAGCCAACAAATTGCAGCAGCACTGCAAACTGCCTGTAGTTAGCAAAGTTACCCAAGCAGACTGCTTTAGATTTCTGCTCATTTTGACAGTTCATTTCTCCCAGAAGAATGAAATGCCTGGGAAGTGAAAAGTTGTGTACACAAGGGAGCTAATGGATGTATACATAATATCCTGGATTGTGTTAGGCTTCAGTGTACATTGAGTTAGCACTGATTTCGTGCATAGCTCTTGAGTTGATGAAACATTTGCATCTTAATTTTGACATGGGTAAGCAAGCAGATATATTGCCTAACATGCTATTTCTTTTCCCTTAGCAATGTCCAGTGAAAGAAGGTCTGGACACAGAATTGCAAACTTTAAAGGACTAAAGCAGCTTATTCAGTGATTTGGCAGAATGCAGATATGAATCACATCAAAATGGGGTCCCACATTAAGAAAGAGTCTGAACAAGAGAATTGTACTGTAATCTGTCCCCAGGGTCACAACAGTACACTGTCTGCATATATGTCTTATGATATATATACATATATACATATATATTTTCACACATACCTATATCCTGAAAAGTTGGTTCTTGCTAAAACAGTACAAGCTCTTAAAAATACTTGCATAGACACCTCACATTAAAGAGATAAAGGACAGAACACTAAGTAATGACCACTGTGATCAAAGTTTAGGATCGAGAATCAGAGCAAAGAGTACTAGCTTATGTTGATTTATTTTTTCCTCCAAGAGTGGTTAGATTTAATCCTGTAATTTGCATGTTATGACTGAAACATTTTTAACACTGGAAATGTGCAAACTTTAGCATTTAAATTATATGTGGGAGATCAACATTGAAATCTGCTACATTAGTCAGAAATATAACATGTTGAAGAGAGAGAGGGAGGTCTTGCATCCCAGATGGGTTGAAGATTCTCACGTCTAATCAATTATTTCTGTTGATGGTACAGGTGTAACAGGCTACAATCAAGACAAAAGCAACAAACTTTTTCAGGGTCAAGGAAACTGCTGGTGCTTATTAATTTTAACACTTCTTGAATGTACTTCTGGAGAATAAATTTCACTTCACATTGGATTTCTTCTTTCATGTATCACAGCTCCTTCTTCCACTCGTATTTTACATTGCATTTTTCATGTAATTATAGAAAGATAACTTGATGTACCATTCTTTGACATATCTCACTGAGCTGTGCACATTAAAACCTCTGCAGCTTAGTGGGGAGCAAAGAAGATAATAAAAGAGTAAGTCACATGCCAAAATCTTTGCTCATGTTCTAAAATAAAATTAATTTGAGTTATATGTAATACTTGAGCATATGTCATTACTTTATTTGGCTGCATATCTCCTTTGTGCATTGCTGTTTTTTGTACAGAACATTTTGTCATGTGCATATTTGGTCTTTGAAGAGGAAGAGTTCTTTTTATTTGAAAATTCTTACCAATATAGATTTTTTCCTCCTCCTCATAGCTGTTATGGAAAGAAAGAAAACAAAAACTCACAAAAATAAGTCTGAAATGTAAGAAAAAACCTCATCAGCAATATATATAGAAGACATTATAAAATTATGCAAATGACCAGTCAGATGTTATGTTCAGCGTCACTTAGGCTGCCAGTCTCCATTTCAGAAAAGCACATGGGATCAGTGTGGGGTGTGCTGGGCACTGGGATCTGTGGAAGGCTACGTGTGTGTAAAGTGGGAAGGGCTGAAGCACATGCTTGGGACATGAAGTCATGGGTGGAGAGGAAGGTTGAAGATGAAGGTTGTCTCCTTTCCTGTGTGTCCCTGTACTGTATTTGCAGCCAGGGCTTGTCCTGCAGTGAAGCACTGCTGTCACATCACCCGTGGGCTCATGCAAGGTGGTGCTGACACCAGATCCTGCACCCGGGACGGGGAAGTCCTGGTTGTGTGCATTGCACTCTACTGTACACTTGGTTGGATATTAGAAAAAGGCTCTTCAGCCAGAGGGTGGCTGGGCACTGGAACAGGCTCACAGGGAAGTGGTCACAGCACCAAACCTGACAGAATTCAAGAAGCTCTAGAGCACACGATGTGTTTTTTGGGAATGGCGAGGTACAGGGTCAAGAGTTGGACTTGACGATCCCCATGGGTCCCTCCCAACTCAGAATGACCTGGGATTCTGTGAAATAAATGCAGCAGGTCTTCCCTGAAGCTGAAATGGTTGCTGGATATTGAAAGTGAGGGTTTATGTATGTACAAGGAGGAGTAGAAGATGTTTTGTCCAATCTTCATCTCTACTGCACACCCAGCCCATGTACCGAAGCTCCAGGGTGTTTGCCTTGTCATTTTAGAAGTGCCTGTGGAGGATTTCTGTGCCATTTCCACAGGGGCAGTGAAGTGTGGCCCTCTAACTCCTTGTTCCCAGATCTAACCTTCAAAAATCATCTGACATTGTTTCTTTTCCCCTGCACATCTTGTTAAAGGGTAGATGTGCGTCACATTTGTGATGCGTCATTTAGACTTGTGATAAAATGTCATATTGTTTCCTTCTTCTAGAAACTTTGTGTAACTGACCCTTATTGCAGTCTCCTTAAACAGAGCTATGGAACACAGCAAAATGACTGTCATTTGGCAGAAACTTTATTTTACCTTAGATTTTGCTTCTGATTTATGTAGAGCAACAGACTCAAAAGAATTAACAGAAATCTGTGTTCGATGACCAGCTCAATAAAAATATTTGAAGGAAAACTTCACTTTCCTGGTGGTTTTTGATATTTTCTTTTATAGATATTTATCCATCTTTCTTCCTACCTTTATTTCTTAGCTGGTAACACCCAAGCTTAGTAAAAGAGTTTTGTTTTGAATTTATTTCCACCATTATGAGCAATTACCTTTTCTTTTAACTTTGGCTGTCTCGCATATGAAAGAAAGTTGACACATCAATAATATATGTAACTGAATTCTGACATTTTTATTCTACAGAGATATGAAAAGAGGCTTTTAACACTGCTTTTCCTGATCAAATACTTAAGTCAAAAAATCATAGGCAAGTAACCACTCCGGAAACCACACAGGTTTTGAAGAATTAAGCCGTTTGAAATTGATTTACCCAACAAAGCTTAAAAGATACATTAAAAAAAAAAAGAAAAAAAAACAAGCAAAATTCTTTACATTTACAAAAAGAGGAATACATCTTTTATTAAAAGAGAAATGGTTTGTCATACAGTATTTTTCTCTATGATTCAGCTGTAAGGACTTATGTCCACAGACACTAAAATCTTAGTCTTGCAGTTCAAGTCAATAGAAAAAAACTTGAATTTGATTCTCCAAGTCAGATCAGGGCTATAAAACAATTTCTATTATCTGTCCTAAATACAAACAGGCACTGGTTTGAGGAGTGTGTGTTTTGTATTTACAACCTCCCTGTGTGACAAGAATGCTCCACGTACTGCAAACAGTTTAGCTTCTGTTCCTTTTTTCGTTCGTGTGTACATTTCTGAGTTTATTAATTTTCTCATATCCTCTTGAACTGCTGACTATAGATCCCAGTTTTCAGCAAGTTAGATTGTTGAGTTATTATGATTGTATATTCTGGCAAGCAGTGTATCAGATAACACAAAACTAATTAGAGATTTTCATTTATAAAACAACATTCCAAGAAATCTCTAAGCATTACCAAAAGACAAATTGAAGTATACCTTAAGGTGAAAAGAATAGAAAGTTAGTAATTTCCAAAATAGTCAATATATTGAAAATATTTGAAAAACAGTAATAAGGAAGACCAATCATTTTAATTGCTAGTAAACTTGAAGAACTTGGCCACTTGGTCTACTAATGGAAGAGAATTGCCTATTAAAACTGTCTCTTGAACTGAAAAGTAAAAAGAAGCTTTTGTTCATGTCCGTTTGTTAAATTGATTTTGTGTAGATCAATTACAGGTTCTCTTTTTAAACTTTTGCACTCATAAATGCTTGTAGTCTCTCTTCTACTTCTGTCTTGACATATTTATTTTTCAGGAAAATATTCTCATTTGGTTTTCATATAGCTATGTATATCAGCCAGTAGTTAAACCTTTTTTTTCTGTGTAATTTTCTTTATTGTTTAGGGTTTTTTAATAAAAAAGTGCAATTTGAAAATTCACTGCTCTCGCCCACCCCAGCCCTGTTACCATTTTCTCCTGGCCTCACTGATCTTTTCTATTCTATTTCTAAAAAAATTCATAGCACCTCCTCTGTAATTCTTATTTGCTCTTCCATTTTTCCACTCTGCTACATCCTCAGCTCAGTCAAGATTTTTTACAGATCCCTTGAATCATAACCCTCAGAACAGATGGACAGGGACAAATCACTGAATAATGAAACTCGACTTGCTTAGGCTGATTACTCTGTACTCTCTCTGACCTTAGTTTTTCAAATGGAGAATCCCTTCAATGTCTTATTCTGAAAAACAAACTCAATATAAAAGGTCATCCTGAACTGACTGCAGGATCAAGAGTCCTAGAAGATGTGGGCTGAATAAAAACCTGCCTGAACTACATCTCCAAATTTCAGTTTTAAAAAGAGAATATAAAAATATTTGTTGTTACTTTCATAAAGTTTCAGAGGCGCCCTTCTGCTGTCACTTCAGTTTACGTATAACTTCTTTTTAAAATCTGGTAAATTAGAATACTAATTATAGGTTGTTGTGAAATATAACTGGAACAAGTAATTTTATGACCTACCAGAAAATTTATCAGTGAAATAATGTAATGAAAAGTAAGTTGAGGGAGTAGGACCACAGTTTCCCTGCAGCCATTCTGTTGTATAGCTGAGCTTATTCTATTCCTGTGGAACTCCAGCTGTAATAAATCATGGCATCTCCCAATGACAGTTTCAAATGAACATGTTTATTGGGACAGACAAGTACATCACTAAGAGTGTTACTTACTTCAGCTGCTGACATACAGTACCAGCTGTTGGATTTAAACACTGGCTCGGTCACTGCAACTGAAAACTATGGGAGTTTTTCAAATCATACACCAATATGAGAAAAACAGGGTCATCATGGCATAACATAAGTAATGTAGATTTTTTTTTCCAACAGAACAAAAGCTATGAAGTTTGAGAGAAAATTCCCCAACAAAAGCAGGCAAAACTTCCTGTCTTGCAACAAAACCCCAACACATTCATATTAAATGCTGTAATTCTGTTTTTTAAGAAAGTTTAAAGAAAGATTTGCTTCAAAAAATCAGTGACTGAACTCTAGAGGCATATAACAAGATCACTTCTGATCTAATTTTAACCTTCAGGCAGTATGGGCTTTTGTGTAAGTAGTGTGGAATGGAAACACATCCAGCACTGCTGTGAGCTCTTCCTCTACCATGGAACATGAGGATCCACCTCATACAGGAATCTGGGGAATGAATCTGAAACAAAGAGTGTTGTTTATTTGCCATTAGGATTAAAACCTAAACTAAACAAAACAAAATACGCCAAGAAAAACAAAAAAACCCAATCCTGATCACCACAACCCCTAAAAAATAAATTAAAGAACAAAAAGAACCACCCCACAAACTAAAAACTCATACCAGAGCATACATGGGTAATGGGAACACAGTATGAAATGTATTTTGGGCTGCAATAGTTCAGGAATACAGGGCACCCATTGATGTTGTGGGGGCTCCAGTGTTAAGGATAATTGGGATTTTATCAAATGGGGATATTTAGAATGAAAATTAAAAAAAAAAAAACAAGAGGGTATTATTAGCCTCACAGGAGGAAAACACCAGTTCTAGAGGAAGGCAAGGAGATTACAGCTACCTCATAAATAAGAGGATTGGTCAATAATCTCAACCATGACCCTTGTCCTTCATGATTAAGAATTGTTGTGTTGTGCTGGGACCAAATGAAAAACAATGACCAGAACAACCAGACGAACTGTGGTTATTCCAGCATCAGAAAAGGAAGAATGAGATGGTTGAAGTTCCCCTTCGAGTGAGTGAATCCTATCTGACCACCAGCTCAGCAAGCATGAAGCCCAACTGGAACCAAGTCAAAGATTTAAAGATACATTGTCAATACTAATGCTGCCTTTGGCCAGGCTTTATTTCGTCTTCATTATAAGGTGCTTTACTAATTACTCTGGCCAGTAATTTATATTCCTCATAGGAGACTGTCATGATGGCAGTCATCCACTAGTGCAAGTCAAGAAAAGGATCATAAAGAGGAGTATAAATTCTTATTAGAGCTTCAGCTCCAGCAGACAAGATTTGGCAGGGACCCACAAATACTGCAAGATTGATCTGCAACTCCATAAGCAATTGAAACATGAAAACGTTAAATTTCAGTTAAAATTTTGTTTTCTTTTTTATACATGACATTCCATGAAGTGACACCCCTGTCAGGACATGAAGTTCCAAGTGAAAAAGCCAACTCCAGAATCAAAAATCCCTATAGTGTAGTTCTGTTGTGATGGGTCAACCCTTCCTGGCTGTCTGGTGCTGATCAAAATGCTGTGTCATCCATCTTCTCAGCAGGAGAGGGACAGGAGATGTGATGAATCCACCTTGTGGGCTGTGGCAGGGACAGGCTGATGGTATGTCCATCATCATGACAGTCATTATGATGGGCAAAACAGATTCAGCTGGGAAAATTAGTTTAGCATACAGTCTTCTATGACCTTCTGTGAGTTCTTCACTTCTCCAGCACGGGTCCTTTCCACAGAGTCCAGCCTTCCAGGAAAATCTGCTCCAGTGTGGATTCTCCATGAGGACACAGGTCCTTCACAAACCCTGCTCCAGCACGGGCTCCTCTCTAGAGGCCACAGCTCCTGCCAGAAGTTGGCACCAGGTAGTTCTCCATGGCATTCAGGGCATGTCCATGTCCTCCACATATACAAACTCTTGTGCAGTACTTTCTGGTACTCAAAATAAAATGTAAAATAATTCCTCACTTGTGATGTCTTTAGTTTCTGAAACAAAACAGGTGAAAATAATCTACATGGAAAAAATTATAGAACTATATTTGTTTTTCCAATGCAAAGGACACAACACATCAGCAGACTAAGGACAGGAACTTTCACTAATACAGAACCTAATTTGAAGGGGGTGGGTGAGCAATCTGTAAATGCATTTTATATACATGAGAGTACTATTTATACCTCTTGAGTTGTACTACAGGAGAACTGGCAGATCCTGAAAGTGAGAGTATTAAAAGGACAGCAGTCAGACTAGTGTAATTCAAAAGAAAGACAGTTAATTCAATAAACTACCAATCTAATCAGACATGCATCCATGTTAAAGGGAAAAAAAAGGGAAAAATTGCTAACTGACAAAAAAGCTGTTGCCAAAGGGTGTGTATGATGAAATGACAGAAGAATGAGCATGAAAATAATCAAAAGGCTAGCTGTAAAATAAGATACAAGGAGAAGTTTCTTAAACACAATAGAAAATGAAATCAAAAGGAAGCAAAAGTCTGTTATTCAATAGGAAAGGAGAACAAAAAGGAGATTACATACAACAGACTAAACTCAATACTCTCTTTGATTTTTTATTATAAAAAAAGAAAGAAAAAGGTAGTTTTGACCAGATACTTCACAAAATGAGTTTTATCACAAGGATAAGCCTGTCAGGGAGAATTTGAAAAAAGTAGGGTGAAGAATATTCAGATAGATTAATTGAATATAAACTTATCTTTAAATGTTTTTTAAAAGTCTGTCCAAAGAGATTTATAAAATTTTAGTGGTTTTCTTCAAGAGATCGTTGAAGACAGTAGACTTGAAAAAAGGGAAAAATATGAAATTCTGTATCAGCTATTAAGAAGTGAGTGGGAAAGAATGCAAAAGAATTACAGGTCATGGTACCTATCTTTAGGAATTAGGACAGAAAGATTTATCAATCTATTCAAGTTGAAAAAGCATAAAATTAAAAAGGCACACAGTGTAGTTTTGTTGAAGTTCAGAGAATGCCAAAGCAATCTTATTTTCTCCAAGATGGAACATGTATCAGGCTAAAACTGAATATGTAGCTGACTTAAATAAGGTTTTTTCCTCCTGCCCTAAGGTAGTATTCTCAAAAGAAAATAAACGAATCAGAATCCAAAAAAACCACAGATGAGCACTCATTGCTTCTAAACTACAGGTCAAGTACTGAATAATGATTCCTTCATTGTGAGAAGGTATTTCATCAACAGAACACCTGGAATAAAAGGAGAGCATGACAATAGGTGTCAATGACATAAAATGTAATGTCATCGGGGAAAAAACCCTCATGCTGGAACAGCAGAATGTCTCAATGGGGGAAAATAAGCCTGCATGGTTAAAGAAAAATTGTTATGAAAAGATAGGCTAGAAAAGATGAAAGGAAAAATTTCTTCAGCTGTATGGATAATGCACGCTCTACATAGATAAAGGAAGAGGTCATAGATGGAACATTGTGCCGTGAAGTTGACTAAATCTGTCAGTTTGATGCCTAATCCAGTAAATTGTGAAGACTGTGGTTTTCAGATGTGTACTCTCTATATATCTAATTGCTTAAATTTGGTGAGGGTGCACTGTAGCACATGTTTCATATGCAGCCTGTTAACAGAGCTACTGCTAACATTAAATATTCTGTTCTTCATCTCTGCAATCAATTTCTTACATCTCTCTCGGTTTCATCTGGAAGCAGACTCCTTAAAAGTAAAGTGATATAAAGTGTTTCCCAGCAACTACTTCATCACTTCCAGTGACCTTCAAATTACATTTAACATTTGTCTTGGACAAAACTATAAGGCTGCTCAGTGTTGTGGACAGGAAGATTCATCTGGTACTGTTAACCTGATCAATAGTGAAATAAAAAGTCAACTGAGCTTACATTTTTACAACCCCAGGAGAAAGTTAAAAAACACATTAGTTGGTTTAACAAAATGATAGCAGACAGAGAATCAGTATCCAAGGTTATAAATGATGGTAGCTCTGTAAGCCCTGTACATCATATATAGTGATAAACTACTCACACTGAATTAGTTAAAGGACGATCTCACTTTTGTTTCTTTTACTTCAATTTTTCCTGCACTTTGTCCCCCAGAAAGAAAAAAAAATAAAAATGAGGGGGTTGAAGGGTTGAAAGCACACAAATTATACTGAATTTCAGATAAAGAAAAGGTGCAATGTGTTGGGGAAATTGATTCCACGAGCTTTAATTATCCAAATTACAGGTCCATTAGTAAGTTGTTTGGTGCAACAGAAGTAGATGGGTAGACTGAAACTGATGGTCCTAAAGCTCCTGAGCTTTATTTTGCCTCTTCCTTATGCCTATACCAGAAAATAAAAAGTCTTTGCACTGGGACTATTGTACCTATGGGTGCTGTCAGCACAAGAGATGGATAATATTCTTGGAGTGCTTTGTCCTCTCTGCTCTTTTTGACTTCCCCTAAATATTAGTACGTGGCTTCACTGCTGCCTCCACTGACCCTCCAAAAACCTCATAAACCGAAACTTGAACAGGCTGCTGGAGAGAATATAGTGGGCAAGTGTTGCAGTGTGAAGTTTGGAAGAAATGTTGCAAGGAATATGCTGGCAAGGGAAAGTGTTATTTACTGCTTCACTGGATAGCAGAAGATAAATGGGAAAAGAGACTGCAAGAGATTGCTGCTGCTTAGTGGGGGCAGCCTTCACAAGGGCTGGGCAAGCAGCAGGAAGAGCTGGCTGCAGAGTTTCTAGTGACAAGGGGCTTGCTTTATGTCTAAGAAATCCTTCTCTTTTCCTTCGAATGGTATTTTAAGTTCTGTTACATCCACCCAACTTACCTCCTTGACAGCTTTTCACAGAAATTTTCACAGAAATTAGTAAACATTACTAAACAAAAGTATTTGAAGCCATTGAGGGCTTCAACACCCAGCCATGAGCCCCCAGCACCCAGAGACTGTACTCCTTTTCCAGACAGCCAACAGAACCAGACCCCTTCAGCCTCAGAAGCCACATCTGTCCCTCTCTTGGAGTCACCTGGAAGTCAGGGTGGGCCTGCTGCCATAGGGAGCAAAGCAAACTTGTCTTTGCAGCCTTTCTCCCTTGCACAGGCTGAAGGCAGACTGACCACAGCCCTCAGGATTAGGATGGAGCACAGAGTTCCTGCCCCATCTGTTTGCCATCAGACCTCAGGAGACACATGGAGTCTTCTCCTTTTGCTTCTCTGATTTTCTCCTTCTTGCCACTTAGAGGGCAATGAGCAAAGGACAACCTGCTAACCCATAGTTACCATTTATTTACCATATTAATTACCAAATAATTAATTACAATAATTGTATGTATCCAGAGCAGAAGACTGTACCCTGTTTCATAAACGTGTTGAAATTAGAGGACTTCAAACAGTTCTGTAATGTTTTGAAGAGCTTTTCAAGTGTGAAGTTAAGCAGGAATCAGATGATGCGGTTTTCTCCAAAGACCATGAAGAAATTTTTCAGGAGATCATAAAACCATGGAATGGTTTGGGCTGGAAGGGACATTAGAGATCATCTAGTTCCAGCCTCCTGCTCTGGACAGGGACATTACTATGTTCTGAGAGAAAAGATGGAGTGTAATCAACTCTCTTCCACTACAGCCCCACAAACAGCAGAGATTAATTGGAATTAATTATATGTGAGCAGATAATTGCTGTCAGTGTCAACCAGGATAATTTTTCTGATACAAGCCAGAGAAAATACCACAGTAGTAGTTAAATCTGCTCAGAGCAGTGCAAATCAGTCTGAAAGGAATAGGTGCAACTCACAGTGTGAACTTTTCCAATCTATAAGGGGCTACAAAATTGTGGGTTTTTTGAGATCCTCCCCTCTGGTGGCGTGGTGCGTCTGTAGGGACGAATAAAAGAGATTTTTCTCCAGATGTTTATCCGTGAAGCCTTCTTCATTTCATTAATCTGGAATGCTTTTAGGGAAGGCTTTTCAGTTATTTGGAACAATTTGTTAGCCTAGAAGTGTTATTTAATCACAAGCAAACTGGATGTTAAAAGCCTGACTAGTAATTTGAAGTTTTCCATCCTGATTGTCATGTCTAATACAAAGAACTATTAGCAGTTTCAACAGTACTAAGTTATCATTAAAGCTCTGAATGGCTGTTAAAATGTTTTTGTGGGTGTTTTTTTTTTCTTTCCTTTTTTTTTTTACTGTAGAAAACCATATGAAGACCAGTGATAAGACTTCCTTCAGCATCACACAGTGACAATCTAAACGTGGCATTCTTATAGGAAAGCAGAAATTATCCTGTTCTGGTACATAGCTACAAGGGTGGACAACATAAATTTTTAGATAATAAAAGGAAAAATCAAATAAAGATTAAACTTTAGTAGCTGCTAAGCTGCAAAAATGCTATTAAACTAGATAATCTAATTAATCAACAAAAAAAAACAAAACAAAACAAAAACAAAAATAATAAAATTCTGTAAAAATCCTGATGACACTACCTATATTTTTCCTGAGTTTTGTATGTCACAAATTATGCTGACTGGTTCCACAGTCATTATAACATGACTTTTTATTCTTTTTGTGTACCTTGGGATAACATGGTTTGTTACATGTAGATATCTGTGAATTAGGTTTTTTGATTTTTTGTTCATTTGGGGTTTTTTGTTAATTTAGGTTTTTTTGTTTGCTTGTTTTTTGGGGTTTTTTTAGGCACAGGAAAGGAAGGAGATGTTTTACCTTGTTTTGCCTGAATAAAATGTTCTTACAAACAGGAAAATTATCACAGTTGTATTTTCTATTACACATTGGTGGAAGGGGAAAAAATTCTTCTGAGGCATTATTTTCCTCAAAATTTTGACAAATAAGGAAAGGAATACAGGAGTCTGCATATGCCTTTTGGATTTGAGTACCTTGGTAAGAGTTTACCATTAAAGATAGGACAAAAAATTTTGGAGCTGCTTATGAGTTCATTAGCTATGGAGGATGATCAAGCATGATAAATTATTTATTCTCATTAAACTGGCAAAAGGATTCTGGATGGTATCATGCCCATCCAACTCAGACCACTCTATGATTTTATGGAACAGCAAACACTTAGTGGAAAAGAAGCTGATTCTTAGCTCTCAGCACAGTTTTCTGCTTTTTTCAATGTGTGCTTAACTGAATAGCTGAGTTGAAATGTGTAAAGTTTTTGGCTCTTGGCCTCATATTGAGCATTGCAGAGCAGAGCTAGCAGTGACAATACAGCCCACTTAGAAGGCCTTTCTATTCTAGTCCAAGTGACTGTCTCCATTTTATGGTTTATGTTTGGGTTTGGTGCTCATGGACAGAAAGCCGCCTTTCCTACACTATTTTCATAAATATATGGATTGACAAAGCCAGTACTTTTCTGACTGACCAGAACAAAGCTGAATATTTAGCATATTCTCCTCCCATTGTCTCTACAGCAAGATGTTGTCACACTTTACTACAAACTTTGACATCACAAAGCGCTTCTTTCAGAAACTCTGCAAAAGCATCCCAGGAGTAATTCAACTTATTTTCATAACTTACCAGTTATAGACTCAACAAATCATTCTTCAACAGAATTTAGGTGAACATTTTAAGAATGAATATCAGTTTTGACTAGTTAAAATAAAGCTTTGGACAAGGACACTTCATTCTGAGTTCACCATTAAATCAGATACCTGAACAAATATACATTTCTTATTATGGTCCTAGATATCTATGACCTTTATGCTATGTGTATATATGTTTTCAAATTAAATATTTCAGGTTTCATCCCCCCCAAAAAATATATTTTGAAAAGCCTGAGTAAGACTTGCTTGGTCTTTAGTGCTTACAACTTCAGTCTCTTACATAATGTCCTAAATATGTTCTGGCCAATGTAATTTGAGTTCTGGTTGAAAAAAAACCAATATTACATTTTGTACCCTATTTTCACAGTTAATTTTATAGTTGGAAATTAATTTCTGATACAACTTTTCAAATTTTGTTTAATTTACATATTTTAATATCCCAGTATGATTTAACAAAACTTTTATTTGAAACTGCTATTTTTTAAAATCTGGTTTGTGGTTATGTATGTTCATTTGCCTCACCTGTGGTGAATTTTCCACATTCGTATGAGTAGGAAAACATTCTATATAATTTTGTTCATAATAAAGATGAGATTGTTGTTTTGTTTTGGGTTTTTTTTATAATGAGTTTTTCCCCATCTTTTTTTTTCCACCTCTTTTGATCCACTACATGGTAATTCTCAAGAGATATGTAGTAATAGCAGGTGTTTTCAAGGTAAATGAATGTTTATCACTTTAACTTTTTCTCTTTGTTTTCCTCTCAAAATAAAAGTTTTCCTCTCGGTCCACACTACACCTCCATAAAACTATAATGAACAGCCTATTGTGGGCAATCTTGTATCACATTCCCTTTTGGCAGGGTCATTTACACAGCTCAGCTAATGCATCAAAGGAAAAATGCTTCAGAGATTATAAATGTGGATTTCAATTCTGGGTTTATTGCGTGTTAGGTGATGTCCAAGTGTTTAAAATTCATGGAACCATTATATCTCATCCCTCCCTATCCTTACAGAAAGAAAGGGAAGCTTGAGGGAAAAAGTATTTCTTTTAAAATATTTCTAGTACTCTGAGAGAAGGAAATTGCTTGCAGTTTCCCTTGAATGTGGAAAAATTTCTCACTGTCTGCATCTGTTCATAAATAATGAAGTAATAGCTAATTTGAGTGGAATTTTTTACAACTTTCCTTCAAGGAACTGAGGGTAGGAACTTTTGTAGACTCTTACCATTGCAACACTTCACTTTCACAAATGCATATGATTTTAAACATCCAGCTTTTAAAAGCTGGTGAGAATTTATGACCTATCTGCTGAGCTGCCATGAATAACTAAATAGTTGCTGTTAGGCCTGTTCAGCTCTTAGGTAGAATTCATTAAAATACTTTTATGGCTATTCAAATTGAATGTTTTGCCTCAGTTGTGGTAAGCTAACTGTACATACATAGCTTTGGTAGCTCTGTCACCAGGAAATAGCTTTGGGCTGCTGCATCTTGATTGTTTTACTTTATGTTCCCATATTCTGATATTACTGCTACTCTAAATTTTTTTTCCGTCCTTTTTTTCATATCCAATAAAAGTATTGCTTTCAAATTATTCCTAGTACTAAGACATAATATTTCACCAAAACAATAAGACATGTATATTGATGTTTCTTTCCTGTGTCATAAATTTTTGTAATTGCTAAGAGTCACATTAAGCAGCAGCAGTATAAGTCATGGTCAAATCTATGTGATAAATAAAGTATGTTCACTTCTAACTGCTGTAATAGTAAATTGGCTGATCTAAATAGACATTAAAAAAAAGTATACACAGTGCATAAAAATGGCATTCTTAAGAAGCTGAAATAGGCATTTCACCTCACTTCTATGCAGCATTATAATTTTCCATCACGCTTAGATTAAAGCCAAAGTGGTGATTCTGGCCTTTCCTTGCACTGAACTGCAAGTTTCTGCTCTCCATCTGTGGTAGCTGTGGTATTTCTGGGGATGATTTGGTGGGGTTTTTTGTTCTTGCTTTGGTTGGTTGGTTTTTGTTTGTTTGTTCCTTTTTCAGGTGGATTAGGAAATTCATCCAGCTAAAAATTAGCCAGCTATCCAAGTGGCACCAATAAGCACTAGTGCTAGCACAAAGAAGAAAAGGAAAGCAATAGAAATAGAGACATAGTGTATGGGGTACAGAAATATTCCTCTTGGTGATTTTCCACATTTAGGATTGCTGAAAGTGACAGTGAAATCACAGTGTTTCAATCATCCTCCAATTGCTGTAGACACAACCCCTTAAATTCTATATATATTTTTCAACAACAGGAATAACAGGTTATTCCATGGTTTATCAAACACCTTGGGATGAACCTTAAGCTTTCACACAATGTTATTCTTTAACTCCTAATCTTTTCATAATTAGCAGTTATTTAGCAAAAAGCAGTTTTTAGAGCCCATCAGTCCACTGCTGTGAAATCCAAAGCCTAATGGGGCCTCCTAATTTCAGAGTCTATTAGCTTTTCTTCAGAAAAGGGATGCAAAAGTGGAATGGGAATCTATTTTTCCTTTTCAGTTTTAACACAGAGCTGGCAACAGTTAACAGGATGTAAAATGTTCTACCTTCCTCACTGCAGTGAGCAATTGCCTCAAATAAAAAACAAGTTGTCACTGTGTTCAAATAAGTGTTTTTTCTGTTTTTCAGCAAGTGAAGAACATAAGGCTGGCAGCATGAGTAAATGAAAGAGTCAGTTTTCCCTGGGACTTGCCTCCCTTCAGTTCCTGTCAGCCAAAACCCAGTTATTTGCAGAGGAAGGAAAAGAGCACAAGTATAAACAAGCCCTGAGGTAAACAGGGCTTTGGCAGAAATAAGAAGAACTTTCCAAAGCCATTCAGGAAGCCTTAAGGAAGTGTGTTCATGCTGAATTAATTATGTTTTTATTGCTTATGAAAAGATTGTGGATAGACACATTGTCCTCGCTGTGAGAAAGAAGTTGTTAATTTGCATTCATCTAGCTGAATACCACAGCTGAAAGGAGGCAAGGCAGGAATCTGTCACTGTCATCCTTGTGCACCATTCCTTATTTTTGCTATACTCTAGTTAAAAAGTGAAAGCATTCTGAGACATGAGAGCAGGCAGAGAAAGCAAACACCATCCTGGGCTCATGCAGAGCCCCGTAGGCAGCAGGGCAGGGAGGGGATTCTGCCCCTCTGCCCCCTCTGCTGAGACCCCACCTGCAGGGCTGCATCCAGCTCTGGGCTCCCAGCTCAGCAAGGACAGGGACCTGCTGGAGCCAGGCCAGAGGAGGCACCACGGGGATCAGAGGGATGGAGCAGCTCTGCTGGGAGGAAGGGCTGAGAGAACTGGGGCTGTTCTGCCTGGCAAAGAGAAGTTTAAGGCTTTTTCCTCACTTTGCAATTGTAATTGAATACAAGTCTTGATCATTCCTAGGGGTTGCAGAAATATCATCCTCCTTATTGTAAAAATAAGACCAGAGATATTTACAGGTGAAAGAAGACCCATGAAATTATATCAGGTCATAGAGTGATTCTATTTTAGATAAACTGAATCTAGCACAGAGTCAAAAAGATATTTGAACTGTTTTTTGACAATATATAAAAAAAAATTAGAAATTTCATAAAATCATGTGAAAGAATGAAGTCTCACTTATCTCACAAATACTTAAAACACATGATAGAGCACATGATTTCAAGAAAAGAATGTGCAAAATGCCACTAAATGATTTGTAGTTGAATGTTTTATTATTTTAAAATCCCTTCAACTTTTTATGTGCTTTTCAGCACCCTTTTGAACAGTTTACTATTGCTATCTTCAAGTGCTCAGGTCTCTGGAGCTTTACTTAATATCCCATTTGTGTTTGTACTAAGGATAAAGAGAAACAGACTATTAATTTGGGTTTTTTCTGCTTGGCATGATCTGCACAGAGCAGAGTTGTTCTGGGGTTTTAGAAGATATATCATGATGCAAAAAGGTCTAATTTATGCCCTGGTATCTTTCTCCAATCTGATTTCTTTTAGGCTTTCTTTTAGGATTTTATGCCCTTCTGTGTTTTCTGTCTATTTTCCCAGATTGGTTTTATGCACTTTTTTACACTGCTTGCAGATTACTCAGCATAGAGTCCAACAATATTAGAGTTGTTTGAAAGCATCAGCAACTTTAAAGTTATTCTAACCACCAGATAACTGAAACAAATAAACAAAAAAGGCAAAAGAAAACTCCACGCCACTTCTTCCATATTTCCTGGGTTCTTTTCTTCATTTCTTCATGATATAATTTACCATAAATTTTTTTTTTTCTTGGCAGAATAGCACTTTCCCTCCTTGCAGGCAAGGATTAGTATATGTTTTCTCCATTCTATAGTGCCTCCCATCTCTCCTTAGTGCTTAACAGCTGCTCATTTGCCCACGGACTTTTCTCACATATTAAGGCCCTTTACACCATGAGTGTCCTGTATGTGTGATATGTCCTTTCTGCCTAAAAGGGTCCTGAATCCTCAGGAATCTGCATAATTGTTTGGAAAGGGATTGCTGGCTGGCACCCTTGCCAGGCTAGTTCATTGCCTACACACATCAAGATAAGCTTCTGCATTTGCCTGTTAGGGGCATGTCTCTTTTTTAGAGTCAGAAAAAGCTGCATGTGTTATCTCAATTTGCAGAAGCAGAATTAACATTCTGCCCAAAAGGGAATGAAATGATCTCTTGCAAGGAAGAAAAAGGTAGAGCATAAACAGGCAGATAAGTCTCAGGAGCTTCTGGGAGGTGGTGAGTCTAAAAAGCAACATTGCAGCCAATGTCAGGGGGTAAATTCATGTCATAAACATTCTGAGGGGGAACTGACAGTGTCAGGGGCATCAACTATCACCCCTCTGGGGCAATGCAGGGCAACACCCAAAGGAAAAATCTGACATCAACAGCGGAGAACTCTTTCATGGCTGCTGCTGAAAGTCCTCAGTCAGAGGAAATCCTCCAAGAGAGAGTTTTTAGCTCACATTTTACACTTTAGTTGTGATGAACATGTCTGAGAGTTCATTGCTGTGCTACAACCTCATAAAGCCAGAGCCTCTGCCACTTGTGTTTCTTTCTGCTCAGCAGCACCAACAAATATTGTCTTATTAAAGGGTTTATTAAAAAGCAATATAAAAATCTACTCCTACTACCATCAACTATTTCAATTGATAAAGAAATAAGTACAAGGAGCTACAAGCTCGGATGTCCTTTCTGAAAGAAAGGAACAAAAAAAGAACAAATATAATGCTATGTTTCTTCATTGAATTTTCTAAAACAAGTATATGCTCCACCACCTGCTTTCCTAAACTTTTCAGGCTTTCTAAATGAAATTCTTCAAAGGAAAACCCTTTGAAAATCCTTATTTTTAGAATCTTGGGAAATTGCAATAGTACTTCTATATGACAAGGTCTATAGTATGTATAGGTCACATTAGTACTTCCCAAATATTACAATTTAGACTTTGTTACTGTATCTATAAACATGTATTCCCCCCTATTGTAAGACATTTTTATAATTCTTACTCTTTTTAATCCTCTGTTTTTTCTTGGTCACCTAAAGAATACAAAATAGTGTAAAGTGTAGTATAAAACCACTTCAGAGAAATTTAAAAAAGCCCCAAAAAACAAAACAAAACAAAAAAAAACACTAAGTCCCAAAATAGCTATATTCTCAGCACTTTTGTGACTATGTAACAATGTTGTAGACTTATTATATGATGTGACTTGCAAAAGGCTCTGCAAAATCATCCTAACCCTGGACAAACAGAACTGAAATCTGCAATTGTCAACTTATTTCTGAATAGATCAACTTAATTTTAAAAATAGAATCAAATTTCAAGGTACACAGCTGATGATACCATATCTGAAAGTGTTATACTAGGTGGCTCAAGACCAGAGAAAAATATCATCCTATATAATCAACACTAGCATACTGTTTTAATTAACAGGAGTTCCTGTTAATGTAAAAAGGACTCGTATTTAAAAGAGAATTTGAGAGAATGAGAATTGAGAATACATTAATTGTATTGAAGCAGATAGAAAAACCTATTTTTCTCATGAGCTGATACAGGGTGAGGAATAAAAGAATGTACTGCCAAGAAATATATTTTTAACTCTGTTACCAGTCTTCCAGAACTCAAAGTTTCAAACTGTGCAGATTGATAAACATACAGACAGGTTTCTTCCTTAGGTGGCTTCTCTTAGAATACCACAGAAAATTCTACAACATCTGAAGAAATTAACACAGCCCCTTTTTTCCTCTCCCTGGTTCTGCTGCCAGCGTGTGAGGAATTGAGGCCATTTCCAATGCTTTTCACAGTGATTTTTTAAAAAGTAAAAATGAAACACGTTTCATTAGCAAGCCCACCCTAAGCTAGCCTATGAAATAGCATGGGAGCTACACCCACCACAGCCCTGACTTTGTGGGCTTTGATGGATTGAGAGGAAAGCATGAGGATGAGCTGAGGGATTGTGCAGGACTGAAGGAGACCACAACTTCTCCCTTCAGAAGGGGAGAGCCAAGGTCAGGGCACAGCGCGGGTTCTGCATCACTACCTAAACCCAGAGGTAAAGACTAAAACAAGACTAAACTGCCTGACTTGGTCTCAGGTGAACCTGAACTGCAGTCTGGACTCTCTGGGTGAACCACAGAGAGCACCTTGGAGTAAAGTTCTCAACCTCCAGTAGGCACTGAACGTCAGCTCACATTGCAGAGCAGCCTCCTAGCGGGTAAACAGGATCCTTTTGGGATGAAAACCAGAGGAGAGATGAGCTTCAGGAGCTTGCTAAGTGCAGTCGTGCCCCAAAGGTCTCCTGAAGTCAAAACTGCGAAACTCAGCACCTTGAGAGAACTGTTCTAGAGGCCTGAGTACTAGCAAATATATATACATATTTTGTCCAAAGCTTGGTATTTACTGTTACAAATGGGAAAGTTCATAAAAAATCAATGCTTACAAGAGACTGGGCTCTGTTTGGAACATGAAAGTTCTTTGGTATCACAGAAATATATGACCTTTTATTTCTATAATAAAAAAAAAAAATTTAAGAAATAGTTGTTCCTCTGCATGTTTTTCCTTTTCTACAGGCAGAAACAATAACATGTAATAAAGCAGTATTATTGGTCTGTCGGCTTAAATCCTAGAAAACCTAGTTATCTGAAATATAATTCTCTTAACATATGTTGAAAGGTATAATTGAGAATGAAATATAAAGCCTGGAGATCGTGTTTTACAGCTCCTGTTTTAAACTGCTTCGTTTACCCCTAAAACCATCACAACTCAAGGCGACACAGAATTGACCTGTTATAAACTTTCTTCTATTGTTGTCCCTGTATTCTGCAGAAAGAAAGATGTTTTGTTTAAGTCAACTGAAGAACTGGAGTAAATTATTTTAACTATATTAGTGTTTGGAAAAAAACACAAATTTTACATTATTGTCTTCTTTTATTTCTACAAAAAGCATAATTTATATGTGAAGATTAAAGGAATTACATTTATTTAGCTTAAAGAGGTGACACCTAGGGAGAAACATGAAAACCCTACATAAATAGCTAAAAGGCATTAATAGGAGAAAAAGGAAGAGCAAGTCACACTGAATATTAGTCATAAAACAAGGAGTAATGGGCTGAGTTAGAAGGATAAATTTACCTTGGTTATTACAAGAACTCTCTGAGAGGAAGGACAATTGGAGCAAGACTTCTCTTGTGAAATAGTTATTGCACAATCTTTGGAGACATTAGAGGTAGATTAAAAAGCTATCTGTTAAAACATTTTGAGTTTTCAGAAACTGAACTGGATGAACAAGAACACCCTTTTGTAGATGGACCTTGTCTCAGTGCCAGATGCCAACCAAGTCACTCTATTACTCCCCCTGTTCAACAGGACAGGAGGAGGAAATAAAACAAAAAGCTCATGGACTCAGAGATCACTCACCTGTTACCAGTACCACAAAAATAAACTCAATTTGTGGAAATTAATTTAATTTATTGTTAATTAATAGAATAGTAAAATGATGAAGGATAGGAACAAATCTAAAAACACCCCTACCACTCTCTTTCTCCCAGGCTCTGCTTTGCCCTCCACTCTTCTAATTTCTCCTTCTGAGTGGCACAGGAGAACAGAGGTTGGTGTCAGTTCAAAAGTCTTGGTCTCTGCTGCTCCCTCCTCTTGGTACTCTTCCCCTGCTGCAGGGGATCCCAACCACAGGGAAGAGTCCTTCATGGCCTTCTCCAGAATCTTTACAGGAGGCTGCAGTTCCTCAAAAACTGCTTTGACATGGGTTCTTTTCACAGCTTACAGTCCTGCAGGAATCGTCTCCTAAAGCATGGATCCTCCAAGGATCCTTCCTACAGAAATCCTGCTCTGCTCCATGAAAGATTAAAATCCATGGCTGCAGCTGTCTTCAGAATGTGCTCACCTGCTCCAGTGGGGAATCCTCTGTGGACTACAGGGGGACAACATGATCTTCTCCAAAATCTGCAAGAGAATCCCTGCTCCAGTGCCTGGAGCACTTCCTCCCCTTCCTCCTTCACTGATGTGAATGTTTGCAGAGTTGTTTCTCTCATATATTTTCACTACCCTCTTTCAACTTCTGTTGTGCATTGTTTGGGTTTTTCCCTGTTCTCAAGTATGTTATCAGAGAGACACTACCAAAATCACAGGTTGTCTCAGCAGTGAGTCCCTCTTGGAGCCACTAAAACCGGCTTTGTTGGATATGGGGGCAGCTTCTGGTGTCTTCTCACAGAATTCGCCCTTGCAGAGTGGCTTGGGGAAATTATTTTAATTTATTGTTAATTAATAGAATAGTAAAATGATGAAGGATAGGAACAAATCTAAAAAAACCCCTACCACTCCTACCATGGCAAGATCAAAATCTTGCCACGCAAACCCAAAACAATACACTCTCAGTAAGGTGAGGAAAAATCGTGCATGCTTAAAAATATCCTAAACTATAGAAGCACCAACTCCCCTTGCAGAAATCAAGCTGTTCTAATTCAGGGGAAGTAAAAATGCTACACAAAATGTAATAAATGCTCTGACACTTAATTTAATTAGTAATCTGCTCTATCTATGACTAAAACTGACTATTGACTGACTTCTAAGATAGTTGCATCCAATTCTTCTGCACTAAGCAAATTTTCTACTAAAGAAAAAAGAATACAGAAAATCCACAGATTCTGAATTCTCCCTGCTTGTCCCTCGTGTTTGTGGGAGATAAAAAGTTGAATAAGAAACATTAAGACAGTTCTATATTCAGTAGACAGAGTGGAGATTTGTCCTTATATTCTTTCAGCACTTTTAGATTTTCTCTGGTGAATCAGCAAGACTAATTCCTGGTCTTTTCTGGTACTAGGGATAAATATGAATCTGCAGAAATCTGCAAACTTTAACTGCTTCTCAACAAATATTACATAAATAAGAGAAATTTCCTAGGAGCAAACATATAAATTAACAAAACTTCTGATAAACACATTATAAGAGCATCTACCATTTTCTTAAGATGACAATTTTGGTTTCTGAAAGCAAAATGGAGCTTCAGACAAGGAGGGAATAAAGTAAGGACAAGATATTTGATATTAAAATTTGATTGACACCTCCTCAGTCAAGTCATGTAGAAGCCCTTGACTGACACATTAAACACAGGGCTGGACACAAGATGTGAAGGTGGCAGGGAAAATTTTAAAAAGTCTGGTTTGTGTTTGGATTTGTTGAGTTTACAGATGTTAAAAATTAGACCCTATTAAAGGAAAAGGGAGATCATTCTTGCCCTGGGATATAACAGAGATTGGCTAGACAAAAAGTTTCAAATGGTGTAGAGAGCTGGGGCACTGAAGTTAAGAGCAGACTCCAGGCTGTCAGACCTGGGGGGTGGAGAAGGAGCTTCCTTTGAGCAGAGAGGACAACTAGTCAGGGACTGCTACAATTCAAACTCTCTAATTTGGATAAAACTAAGTTTTGAATGTAAAATTCTTACTCTTAAGGTGTGAAACAAGAGGTTTGCACATCTCTTCCACAAGCAGTTTCCTGTATTTAAGGGGTTTGGTTTATTTTTCTATCAATCATGACTTTCCTGAGTGGAAAATCCTTCTGGTTGAGAGCAAGGAACATTGATCCACCCTGGGGCTGTTTCAAAAGGAAATGGAAAAAATATCCCTTACATATTTTGAAACCATTTATATTCCTAAAATTTATAAAAAATTAATTGGAAATTTCAGCACAGAAGCATAAACAGTGCTGATACTAAATTATGCTTTTGGAGTCTCCCTGGGAGAGACTTCATTGTGTGACCTCATTCTTTTCACAAAACAGAGAGTGGATTGCTCACAGCTTCCTTGTGTGTGTTGTTCCAGGAGATTGGCTGATGTGACACAACCAACAGATGTGATTGCATCCTGGCCAAAGAAGATGCTCAGTGTTTGGGGAGGAAAAACCCAAGCAGTTTATTGAGTCTTTGAGGCCATGGAAGGAGATGGTGAGTCGGCCACTTTGCAGGAGTGAAAGCCATCCAAGCAGCCCTGGAGATTGCTGGCCCAGGGGTCAGAGTGCTGGAAGTGAGGGCACTTTTCCCTGGGCTCACAGCTGGAATGTGGGGACCTGCTTGTGTTCTGCACTCTGTGCAGGGCTGTTGGGTCTTAGATAGAAACCCTGCAATTGGAACTGCAGCCTCCCTGCTCTGCACACCTTGCTTGGCCATTGATTTTGGAATTCTATGTCACTGAAAGGTGCAGTTCTGTTCCTGGGACTCTCTGAATTCCCCTGTGATGGGTAAAAGCTCCAGGTAACGTAGTATTTTTCCAGTATTTGCTGGTAATGGTATTTTGTCAGTCCTTTTTCTAAAAATGTCTAGTGTTCCACATAAGCCTCTGCAGCCTTCAATAACCTCAGTGACATATTGCAGCACCCCACCATCACATTCTTTGCAAGCATTCTCAGAAGCCAAGTATTTGCTTACACACTCCATCTGCTCTGTATGATTTTTCTGTGGTGCTTCTTTACACTTCAGCTGATTTCATTAGTATTCTCTGATATAATCATCAATTTTGACACAAAGTGTTTTAATTCTTTCATTATATTTACTAATTTCTTTTTTTTTTCCTATCTGCTCATTGTTATCAATCCCTTTGACCCTGCTTCACAGTTTAATTTCTGGAGTTCATTATGAATTCTGATGGAGGGCTAAGGAGAAGTTTATTTTCTTTTGTTTGTTTTGTCTCTTCTTAGTAAAGATATGTTTTCAGCCTTTTATTTGTTTACGGTTGGATATAGGCTGAGAACTAATCTCAATTCTGAAACTGAAATAAGTTTGCATATGTGGAGGCAAAAATATAATCTATAGCAGGCTAATTTCTGGTAGGTACTCTTGTTATGGAAGTTATAGTTCCACATCACTGGGCATTTTGTACTAGAACGTTATTAAAAAAATCCAACTTTACATCAGCTCATATGGTCTCACACTGGATACATACTAGAACTTTGGAAAAAATCAAATGTGGTATTATATGGTATGGCTGACCACAGACAGCTTGTTAGGACAGAAAATCCACTTTTAAATGCTACATAAAGCTATGGTAATTTTTTCATGCTTAATTTGTGAGTAAACTTTGAATTGATATATGAATCACCTCTGCTTGCCTTTTTGTAGAATTACAAGACTCATTCCTTGTTTTCTGCTTGAGATAAAGCCCATATGGATTCTTTTAATATATTAGCTTGACCTTTAATCATATAATTTTCAAAGCATATTTGCATAATTGTCCCATCTGGGCTTATAAATTGTATGTTTGGTGTTTTGTTTTGTTACCAGGCATCTGATAACTGACCAATTCACAGCTTAACTTGTAATACTGAAGCCTCTCAAGTTAAGAGGTCATGATTTCTTTCTTTTTCTTTTTTTTACTGATATTGATGATGCTTTGCCTTTGAAATAAAAGACAGAATAAACTGTAACTGTACAACCATTTTATTCCTATTTTTTTCCTTTAGCACTGCTGTTTTTGTAAGTGATACACTTAATTTTCTGGAAAAAAAGCAATGAATTACTTTTCTAGATTTGCCTGGAGGCTTTTTTTGTGACAAAATTCACAAAATCAATGCATTTGAAATAAATAGGTGCTATTTGTATACACTTCTTGAAAAGCTATAGCTCTATATACTTCAGGTTAAGGGGTGACAGGACCCTCTGTTGAGCCTGCCTGACAAATGTGGATCAATTGACATTTTTCCCTTAAAGACAACACCCTCCCAAATATTTTTACTCTGGAAACGTATCTTTGTCCAAGCAGAAGGTAAAGAAATGGACTTATTGAAATAAAATTGCTAATTAAAATGGATAAAAATAAAAGAATATTAAACAAATCTTCACAACAGCATTGTCCTGTTTTCAGATGGGATAGTATTGTTTTCTTCTTAGGGTCTGTAGCAGTGCAATGGCTTTGATTTAAGATTAGGGTAATTTTTATAACACCTCAATTTGTTGAGGGACAGTCTCTACCCCAAATCAAGGATTTTTTGTCTTTTATACCCCCCTGCCAGTGGCTGGGCAGCGGGTGTACAAGGAGCTGTGAGGGGACACAGCTGGGACAGCTGATCCCAAGTGGCCAAAGGGTTATCCCAGACTCTGGCAACATGGTGAGTGATAACACAAGGGAAAACTGGCTGGGGGTGGTCACTCACTGCTCAGAGACAGGCTGGGCACTGGCCAACAGGTGGTGATTGGCTCCATTGTTCATCAATTGATTTGTATATTCTTTCATCAGTAATATTATTTTCTCTTTCTTGACTGCCTTTGCTGCAACCCGTGAGATTGTGTTTTTCCTGTTCTCCGCTCCATCCCTCTGGGGAGAGCGAGCAAATGGCTCTAGGTTGTTTAACCATGACAGCCCTTTTTGGCACCCAACATGCAGCACAATGGGCAGAGATAATGACAGACCTAACCAGAACATGTTAGACAAAACTTGTTATAAACATTCATAATATTAGTTTCATAGTCTGTGGTCATGATGTTGATTTATTTGCTCTCAGATTCAGCTTGTTCTCAAAATCATGTTATGTAAGACCTTCCTATTTCTCCCCTCCAGGGGCTAGATTAGGGTTATCATTTTGCTGTACAATGTGTGTAACACTGGCTATGGGTGTGATAAAATGACTAGCCATGAAACTAATCTGGTGTTTGTACTCAGCATTGATGCCATCCCTCTGCTTCAGGAACCAGTTTGTAGGGGAGACAAGGAGGGACACTTTTTGCTTCTTCTTCCCCTTCTCCTTCAAGCTAGTTAAAAAAATTCTCTCTTGAGAATTTTGAATATCCTGGGAATATTCCTATTGCAATGTCTCCTGAATGTGTATCGGGTCTTGCTTAAGGTTAAGCAATAGCACCCAGAGATCTGCCCCAAGGCTGGCTGGATAATTATAAGTGTCAGGGTGTGTGGTAAAATATGGAAAAGTAGTTACAACAGTGGGCACCTCCAGTGTTTTGAAATGTCACCCCTGAACAAATGCAGAATCTGGAAAATACGACAATTTTTAAAAATATGCCGTCACTCTGTCAATTCCAGAGACACAATAAATTTCTGCCAAAGGCTGAGACTTGGCCCAGGCCCACTGAGCTTGTGGTTTTACCTGTGTGACCACAAAGAGAAGATGAGGAAGGAGGGTGGAAAATCAAACTCAGTCCTGGAGTCACCTGTATGTGAGCTGCAAACAAAAATAATCATAAAAGGGAGATCTTCCAGGAAAACTGCTGCTTCAGATCCCTGCGGACCCTTCTCTGAGGACAGAGTCCCAGAGCAGAAGAGCTTATTTTACTTTTGATCTTAATAAAGGGACTTCTTATTTGTATTTATGAGAAGTGTTACAAATCTTGTGACCTGGACTAGAAGGTTCCTGCTTTAGCCAACATAGACCCTGCTGGAGATTAAAATCATCCTGAGCATAAATGAATGGCTGGAATATCCTCCAGGGACTGACCCAGAGACTGTGTATGCTTGGCAGAGATAATCTCAGGAAAGGGTGCTTCAGGGACCCAAAAGGGCAAATACCTGCAATTGACTGCCCCAGGGGTGGAAACAGCCCTGTCACCTCCCATGGACTGATCCAGACTGCAGTGGAACAGGATGAACATCAAGAACACCTGATTTACATCGCTGAATGGGGCAGCACAGCAGACATTTTTGAAAAAGGGCAAGAAAGTCCAAATTCTTCTGGAAGCTGATTTTACCATGAAACAGAAAAAAAAGCTGGGAGGAAGCAGAGACATATAGTCCAAAGGGATTTGCCCACACCAGATGGCATCATGCCAAGCAATGAATCTGGAGGAGCTGGCAGGGGGTGGCAGCTCATGGCATGGGGAAGGGCTGGGCATCGATCCCCTAGTGGGGAGCAGCTGAATTGTGAACCTCTTGGTGTGGATATTCCTCTGCCATTATTATTTTCCCTTCCTTTTCCATCCTAGTTACCTTATTTTCCTGATTCTCTCCTGCTCACACTGGGGGAAGTGAGCACTGGATTCTCAGCTGCCTGAAGGGTCAAACCACAAGAGCACAGCTCCTTTTCCCCAGCTTTCTGCTGTTAGTAACACAAGATTTTCTGGAACTTTATATATAGGGAATGTTTTTTTCTGCCTAAAGCCTAGTTGTGTATGTGCTCTCCCTTGTCAGGTTGGTGTTCTGTCCCTTCTCTTTAACTGTTTATAGAGACTGGTGCTTTACACTTAAAAAAAAAAAAATTTCCCCACAGTTTTTCATTATACCTGCTAGCTACCTATAAGAGTTTTTTTCTGTGAATTTTATAAACATAGCACTTTTTTTTTAATATTTTTTAAAACTAAAATCACAATTTAATAGTACAAAATTGTAAAAAAACAAACAAACAAAAAAAAACCAACCCTGAAAAAAATGATGAATCTCCATAACTAGCTCAATGACCAGGAAGAAAAAGATCCCATGATTTGAAATCATTCTAGACTTATGGTAAAGGAAAAAATTAATTATATAAGGATGCTTCTACATTGCAGATAACTGGTATTTGAATTCTAGCATATTTTTTCATTAAAAAATGAACACCAAATTTCATTTTATTTGATTGAATAAAGGAGATTTATTTTTATGTTAATTGTGTCTCACACACCTTTTTCTTCTCCATGCACAATCTACAGAAGACTAAGAACAGTTTCTGTCATTGTTTGCACATAGTATTTCCTGGGGTTTAGGAAAAATTCATTAATATGTCACACTGTGCTGTTTAAGAATTTAATGGATTGTGTAACAGTGTTTCTTCATGGATCAAGTTAAGGCCATTCAGTGGTTGAAGAACTTAATTTTTAAACCTTTTCTGGGAGGTGGTGCTTAACATAAATCACATCTGGAAATTTATTTTGATGGACTTGTTTGTTTATGTGCAAAAAAAATTTATTTAGCCCCATGCTGTGCTTTGAGGATATTTCTGTTTAGGAATACTCACCACAGAGCACAAACAAGTAGTGCACATGGTTCTATTTCTTTTAATTGGGCAATAATTTGATGGTACTGAATGAATTTATACATTCCCACCTTTCCTTCCACTTAGGGACATCAGAATGCTGGGCTGTGTGAATTCTGACTCACAAAACATTGGCCTTTCTGAACTGTAATAGGCAGTGTCATATCAGCAATGGATTCAGATTAAGTTGCTTTGTGTCTAGCCATGCTTGGAACTTTTTCCTGGCTATTCACAAAGGGATACACCATGCAGCTCAGAGATTACAGTGCTACTTTAGATATAATATGATTTATTAACTGGCCTATTATCTAGCTAAACACATTTAGGAAAGGAAGCAAATAGAATTATTGGATTTTTTAACACTTAAAAGTCCTTTGCTTGAATGTTTTTGCTGCACAAGATGGTTGTCTCACAGTTCTGTACAGATACTACTCAATACCAACACTTTAATGATTCTCTTGTGTTGTGTTGGCTTTTACCTATCAAATAGCACAGGATGTACTAGGCAAAGGGCGCCTTTGTTTATTTAAAACCTTCAATAGCTTTTATTCCAGACAATTCCAGACATTGTTACTACACTGACCTAAGTCTCCTGCTTCACTTCTACCCCTTTTGAGAGGTGATGTTGTTGTTGCTGCTGCCTTGCATCTTACTGGAGTGCTGCATCCAGCTCTGGGCTCCAGCACAGCAAGGACAGGGACCTGCTGGAGCCAGGCCAGAGGGGGCACCACGGGGATCAGAGGGATGGAGCAGCTCTGCTGGGAGGAAAGGCTGAGAGAACTGGGATTGTTCAGCCTGGAGCAGAGAAGGCTTTGGGGTGACCTAATTTTGATCTTCCAGTGCCTGAAGGCAGCCCACAGGAAAGAGGCAGAGAGATTCTTTACAAGGGTCTGGAGTGACAGGACAAGAGGGAGTGGATTCAAACTGACAGATAGTAGGTTTGGATCAGATATTAGGAAGAAATTCTTTCCTGTGAGGGTGGTGGGGCACTGGTACAGGTTGCCTGGGGAATCTGTGGATGCTCCATCCCTAGGAGTGTTCAAGGCCAGGTTGGATGGGGCTCTGAGCAACCTGGGATAGCGGGAGGTGCCCCTGCCCACGATAGGGGGTTGGAACTGAGTGATCTCTAAGGCCCCTTTGTATCCAGGATCCAGGCATTCTATGGTTTTGTGATATGGGACAGAACATTTGAATGTTTCCCATGTGGATTGTAGTCTGTGTGAAATGTAATAGGTCTTCCTATTATCTTAAAATAATTATATTTTCATAAATATGTGTTGTCATCTTATTGCAGGGGTTCCATACTGTTGTCTCCTACCACAAAAGTTCCATACCTCCTCGGTGTTTGTCATGGGCAGCTCCTCAGAGCACTGACTCTTTCTTCTTCCCAAAACGGCCACTGACTCCAGTTCCCTTCTCAAGCAGCCACCCCACTCTTTTATAGCATCTTCTTCTCATTGCTTACACCTGTGGCCTGTTAAAGTCAGGCCTGCTCCTCATCTTTGATAATTGGCCCAGCTGCAGCTCCTTAGGGGTAAGGTTACTTTCTACACTATCTTTATTTTCTTATATTCTATCCCCCTACAGATATGTACTTAATATTTGCTGTATGTACTTAATATTTTCTTGTGATTGTCATCTTAGGAGCTTAAATAAAAGTAATTTAAAGCAGTACCAAAAAATATACTGTGACTTGACAAAAGGCACTTCTTAATAACCTTACTGAAGTAGGGGCCATTGTTTGAGAAAAGCATTACTCTTATTACTCTCCTATATAATTTTAACCAGAAAATGTGATACAGAGCTAACAGGCTGGTAATGGTAAATTTATTCCTAAAACTTTTTCAGAGTACTTTATGAACCCTTCTCTGTAATGTCCTCAAACCTGTAAAAAAAGATATATTGTTTATTGGAAGCTCAGGATTACCAAGTCTTCAAGATGGGTGAGTAATTACTGAAAATTTATAACAGCCAACATATTGCTGTGTAGACACTGGCATGACTTTTCCTTTAAAATTAACAACTCACATGCAGTAGCTTCGATTCCTCTGTTAGTAAGACATCAGTTTCAAAATACAATCGTGGTTTTTAGCCATTCAATCATTTTTACGGGTGAGTTTCAGGCCTGGTGCTGCAGAACCACGTGGTGGAGCTGTTGAATAAATTTGGGTTCTCACAGCATCATCCTGGGCGAGCTCTGTGTTAGAGCTGCTGCCACTCCTGTTCTCTGTGTGCGTGAACCTGCCTCCTCACATCTACTGGGGAAAACGGGGGCCCCAATGCAGACAGATGTTGACAGATGTTCCTTCAGAAACAGCCTCAGAGGCAGAGAAACCCAAAATGAAATAAATGCAGTCCAGGCCAGTCTATCAGTCCAGAATGCATCTTCCTATCAAATGTACAAAGTATGATGTTGCAATTGATGATTTTGTCTTTTTTTCCCCCTTAGAAATAATTTTTATAGCAAGTAGTAATGCATCTTTCTTCAAAATACATTTATTTTGAGTGGAGAAAACACCCTTGACACAGATGTGTGTTCATCCTCTAACATGATAAGCAAGTAATGTAGTTCAGTAAGAGAAATCCTTTCAGTTCATTTCGCCCAAATATTTTTTCCTATTACTATTGCACTATTTAATTTCCAACTTAGATTCAACATAAGTCTGTGTTGTGTTTAAACCTATTTTGGGGAGGCTGCAAAGAAACCTCAAGCACCCACAAGACATTCACAATTTCCTGAATAATGATTGAATCTTTGAGCCTCTGAGACTGCATGTGCTTTAGGAGAGATGAGTGAATAATAGCAGGGCAGCCATCTGGCTGATGGTGGAAGCTTCAAGAGTCCCTGTGTTTGCACGATTTGTGTCTGTTCTTTGGAGTAATAAAAGGCAATATCAGAATCAGTTTGCGTAGTCTGTCTCTTTTCAGTGTATTGGTTTGATGTATATTTGTGAACTAGAACATGGAAGAATTCTCATAAAACAGTCAAAGGAGGCAAAGCTAGAAATTTATGTGTAAACACAGCATGGTGTGAAATTACCAATGGACTGCTCTGCCTGCAGCCAGAAATCTTTGTCTTGGATCAGTAAGAGCTAGAATGCTCATGTCCATTTGTCTCCTGCCAAATCAAATGCTTCTCTGTGCTGCTGACAAAGGTCTTTCTTTCTTAATTTTAAAATCATGAAAACATAATTTTAATGCAAATATATTAAACCAGTAATATTTCTAGGAATTTTACTTGCTGTGTAACTGCTCCCTGTGTTCTTTTTACATACATCAGACTTCATATTTTCCCTAAAATTACAAATTTGAAGCATCAGCAGTACCTATGTTCCATAGTTCTGACAATACAATTAATAACAGATGATGTCAAAATTTGATGTGGTAAGTAGGTTTATACCAGATGATGTGCACATAAAACCCCACAATTACTGACCCTGTAAATTTTATGCTCACTGTTAGAAAAGAGTTTAAGTCTTGCAGCTGATTTTTTTTTTTTTTGTATACTTGGCCCATGTTCTCATGCCAAATCAATGTGACTCTGTTTGTCTCCCTGGTATTGTTTTAGGTGCCTTGTAAACATAACCTGAGCTGACTTGAACTATTATCATCACAGAACAATGGGCAGCTAATTTATTAGCAGTTCAAGACACAATACCCAAACAAAAATCATTTCTAGGAACTACAACACCATTGCAGTCTTTTATGTGTCATTTTATACCCATAAAGAGGACTAAATAATTTTTATATAAATAAGTTTGCTATTCTGAGAGGATTTAAAATCTTTTAAAGCCACATACAGGTAAACAATGCAGATACACTTCAATGCTATATGAACTTTGATTTAAGTTAGTTTAAAGGTGATATAAAAACCAATTTATGCTTCAAACCAGCTTATAACCTAAAGCCAGAGTTCATAGACCTGCAAATATGGTTTTGCCACTGCCAGGGGCAGCTGTCAGGATGTGCTGAGTCCCAGTGGGGAAGGGACTGACAGCCCTGGCCAGTCCTACCTGGACAAACAACCCTCAGGAATTTTGGGAATATTGGCAGCTTTCTTGTCTTCCTTGGGAGCAGGGGGAAGTAAGCAGATGAGGACGGGAAAATGTATACAAATAAATCCAAACAGCCTTCAGAACTGAGAAGGAAGTGATCCCACCAGCAGCATCAGCTCCTTCTAGCAAAGACCTCGGTGCACTGGTGACTTGCCTCCACTGTGTCCTAGCCCACATCCTTGCACAGGATTTTAGTGTTGACTGTAAAAACCAAAGGGGCACTGAAGGAGTAACCCCAATGTGAGGGGTAGATTGCAAGTTGAAGGCTGTTTGTTGGTTTTGTTGGTTTTTTTTCTTTTTTTTTTTGTATAACATTTAAGCTGTACTATTACTTAGGCTTTCCTGTATTCAGATACTTTGGATTTTGGAAGTAATAAGACATTTGTTGTGCTAGCAATATATTCTTGATTCTACACCCATGGTCTGTTGCATATTGACTGTAACAGAATTTTGGTAAAATAAGCTGAATCAAAATTAGAAATTTACTGCAAATGTAATTAATTTTGCCTTTTATGACAGAATGCTGGAAATGTTTGGTTTGCAACCCTTCCCCTAAGACTATGCTACCTCCCTGGTAAACACACAGACACAGCTCTGGCCATTCCAGCTGCCAGCAGCACACACATCTGGGACCCTGTGACCCACAGCCCAGCTCCAGTCAGTGGCACCCACACTGCTATACAGTACACACTGAATAGAAAGCCTCTCACTCTGGAAAATCCTTAGAAATAGAGTTTAATGCCAGGATAGCACAGACTGCACCGACCAGGCACAGGGCATAGCCACAAGAGTGAATTAACCAACACCCACTTACTCACAGACAGTTCATTTGATTGCCTAATCCATCTATTTTCCCATTATTTTTTCTCCATGAGTTATCTTGATCCTGCCTTGTAGTGAATTGATCTTGGCTGGACAGCCCATGCCCATGAAGCCACTGTGTCACTCCCCTCTTCAGCAGGACGGGGTGGAGGAGAAAATAAGATGGAAAAGGTTTCGTTGATCAAGAAGAATAAATTTAATAAAGCAAAAAGAAAGATGTGCATGTGGAAGAAAAGGAAGACAAAAGATTTTATTCTCGCCATCAGAAGGCGAGGAAGCAGGGCCTCATCACACAAAGTTGTTTTGGAATGCAAACATTGTAAATAACAAATGGTCCCCTCTTCCTTCCTCCTTTCCCTTTGCTTTTATTGCCAAACACACTTCACATGGTGTGGCACATCCCTTTGGCCAGATGTCCTGGCTTAGCTGCCTCCCTAGATCTTGCTCACAGCCAGCCCAGTGGTGTGTGTGAGGGGCAGGGCTGGGGGCATGGCCTCCATGGGAGCCCTGCCCAGCAGCAGCCAAAAACTTTGTGTGCTCTCAACACCTTCCCACCTGCAGATACAAAGCCCAGCACTGTCAGGGTTGCTATGGGGAAAATTACCTCCATTCAGCCAGAGCTACAAAAAACTTCCATTTCTCCGCCTTTGGCTTCTCCACTAAACATAAAATCAGAGTGGTTTGGCTTGGAAGTGACCTTTAAAACAACCTATTCCAACCACCCTGTTGAATTATTTTTGCAGTGCAACTGAAGCAAGAGGGTTTTTTCTGAGTGACCATTGTAATCCAATCTAGCTCAGAATGGCATTGTGTCCTGCAGTGTAAGTAAGGTCAGGCTGATTCCCAGGGGTGTTCCCAAGGAAAAGGAGAAGAGGAAGCAAAAAATCTACCAAAGGAACATTTATGAGACTGTTGTGGTTTTTTGTAGATTTCTGTCTCCCAGTATGGACTTGCGTCTGCAAGTATAAAATACTGCTTATGTTTTATGTAAATTCAGAAAAAAACCCCCAAAAATTCTTCAGTCATGGAGAGGTTTATTATTTTGCTTTTTTTTAATTAAGGGTTTTGGCAGAGGGTTTGTTTTGTTCAGTTGATTTTGGGTTGCCTTTTTTTTTTAAAGCTTGCAAAGTCAATTTCAAAACTGCAAATTAATTTCTATTTTAATTAGATATGTAATTAAACAGCAGTGTTATTAGCTTAATTTGCTCATTTTTTGAGTTGTCTTTACCACATTCAATGAAAACACAACCCTTAAAAGAGCAAAAATGACTTGTAGCTTACAGTATGTCATATTTGCAAAGAAATATAGCAAATAGAGGTAAAAGAGAAAGGCTGGAGATAAGATCAGCTTTTCTGTGATTGGCTTTTTCAGGCAAACTGCACAGTTAAATGACACAGTGGTCTCTTTAAATGGCCATGACCAAACTCAGCACCCACGTGTGATCATTGTTGTGAACATATTAAATGAACTTCTGAGAGCAGCAAGAGAACACTAGGGAGGCAAAGATTATGAGGAAAAAAAAAAATTAAAAAGTGACTAACTTGGAAGAAGGTTGTCAGAAAAAGAAAAGTTCAATTCTGTCAACTAGTCATTTAGTTGTGATATTAATGGAGAATTTCAGTAAGCATTTGAAAAATAAGAATACTTGAAGAAAAAAATAGAAAATAATTTCATTTAACTTAATTTAAATATTTTTATAGTGTTAATTTTAAGTTTTATTAATTTTTTGTTTATGCCTAATAAAAGAATACTTGCATCTTTTATATGTTTTCAAATAAAAATAGATCAAGATTTTATGAATGTTTAGTTTTAAGGCCTTTCTTTTTCCACATTTCTTTTCTTTATAATATGCTATTCCAGTTCAAGGGGGTCTCATGTATACTTTTCTGGGTTTTATTTAAAATCTCAGTCCACAAGCCCACAAGGATTTCCATTAGTTTCTATTGGCTTTCTATTGAAGAGCAATACCAATGCAAAAAGGTATATGTCTTCTGTATATGACCAAAGTTCTGAATCCCTCTCATACTAGATAATGCCTTTAATTTTCCTAAGGGACAAAGAAGATTTAAATTAGATTTTTTTTTTTATTGCTGCTTGTTAATAAAAATTGCAATCATTATAAAGCAACTATTATGTCACTCTTAGTAAGAATCATCATATCTGATTTCCATTCCTTTTACAAATGTGGTGCACAACACAAAAAGTAATTTTCATGCCGTCCAGGCAAAGAATGTTTCTTGTTATAAACCAGAACAAAAGAGAATTCCTCAGAATAACATAATTGTTAGCAATCTAAAAAATCAAGGATGAAAGGAAACAGGCAGCAGATCAGTTTGAGAGGGTCATGATGGTTTATAATATAGAAATAGCATGATAGTAATTATAGGACTTTTTAAAAGTGTTTGGAATCATCTTTTCTTTCTGAGTTCAAGAGGGCAAAACCTGTTTCATGATGAATAACTTCTAAATGACAGCTTTGAGGGAGGGTATAAAGAGTTTATTTTTTTAATCTTAGTTTTTTACAGACTATACACACAAACACACGTTATTTTGCAAAATACAGTCACACATTTACATTATTAGTGACTACCTTCTAAGAGACACTGTACACCCTTTGCTCTTGCAAAGTTACACATCACAGAAAGTATTTGACATAAGTTAAAAAATCTGTCCTCAAAACTTATGTAGGCTGCATATTGACACTTGCAGTGAATAAGAATTAAAAAAATAGGTCCTACTTAGTATGAAGAAGGTCAGCAGATGCTGTTCATATTAATTACCCTATCCCAACTGTAAAGAGCTTTCCATGCAATGCTTCAAAAATATTTAAAGAAAGAAATGGACGGAACTGACAGGGTAATGATATTAAAACATAGGCTTGGCAAGTAAGTCATAATGAAATTCCGGAAAGTTTCTTTAAAATTCTTTGATTTATCAAACAATAACAAAATGATAAGAGGTGCAAATTAACAACCAAAAACTAGAAATATTGTTCCTATCCAAGATATGAAGCCTTACAGAAACTTAGGGCAATCTGCTGGGGTGTTCTCTCACAAATGAGGGGCACATTTCACTTTACTTATTTGGTCAATACAAGTAATACTGTGAATGCAATAAGTATTCATAGGACTTTATGAGTTTATTTTTATTTGAATAGTGAAAATGCCCTTATTCTCTTGCATACTTAAAGTACAAACTTCTGTAGCTAATCTATAGCCCTCCTGCTTTCAATTTTTCCTTTGGCTGTGCAAGGTCCAATATTATTAGTATGTTTAATACTTTTATAAAATATCTGCAGAAAATAGTGGTGACTTTTTCTGGCTAAATCATCCTGTGGGTAGATTTAATAGAGTAATTTAATAGAGATTTGGAGTACAGTTAAATTTCTCTGCTTGCTCTAATGAGTTGGCTAACTTTACCTGGCCCTTAGACTCACTTCTGTCGTGTTTTCCACAGTAGATGTGTCAAACACAGTTAATTTTCTTCTTTTGGATCCTATTATAAAGTTTTATCATCTTATAGGATTTGTTGATAACATTTTTTGTCTTATAAGATTCTTTCATTTGTTTTCCCTTTTTGTTTGCATACAAAAAAAGGAAATATTATCCATTCATATCCTAATATCACCAGATATGCTGTCACTTCTCACTACATTGTGCATTTTCCTCATCAAAACTGAAGCTCTTGAATTTTCATTAAACTTTGTAATTATCTTTACCTTGGCCTCTTTTCTATCCTTTAGCTGCAATTTTGGGTGTTTTTCCATGAAAAAATTTTACATGGAATTCTCTCTTTTATTTTATGACTCTGAGTTTCTAAATTGCTGTTTTGATATATCATAGAATCATAGAATGGCCTGGGTTGGAAGGGACCTTAAAGATCACCCAGTTCTATCTCCCTGCCATGGATCAGGGACACCTTTTACTATCCCAGGTTTGTCAGAGCCCAGTCCAACCTGGACTTGAACACTTTCAGGGATGGGGCAGCCACAGCTTCTCTGGGAAACCTGTGCCAGCGCCTCACCATCCTCACAGGAAAGAATTTGTTCCTAATATCTGGACTCTCTTTCAGTTTGAAGCCATTCCCCCTTGTCCTGTCCCTCCAGGCACTTTCCTGTTATCTTCCTTCAGGCACTGGAAGGCTCCAATGAGGTCACCCCAAAGCCTTCTCTTTTCCAGGCTGATCAATCCCAACTCTCTCAGCCTTTCCTCACAGCAGAGCTGCTCCATCCCTCTGATCATCTTGCTGTCCTTCTCTGTGCTTGTTCTGCATCCCTCCTCCAACAGCACTCATGATACCAAACATCATGATCAAGGATTCAAAAAGACAGTGCAGTCTTGAAGAGCACGTGAATTTTATCTATAAACTGGGTCAGCCACAAGTGAATGCTCCACCTGAGGCAAATGGACAAAGATTGGTGTGAGGACTATGAACAATTGTCTCTTTACTAATAGCTCTAATATCACTAATCTGTACAGTGTTTTTTCTGAATGTATGTTAACCTAAAAAATTTACTTCCAATCAATTTCTCAAGATGCATTTTAATGTCAGCAGTTTGGTTTTACATAGAACTGGCAGCAGGAACCTCGAGAAACATTGAGGGTTTTTTTCCAATAAGTTGACAAAGCTTTTGTGTTCGATGGAAGGACAATAAATTCAGAATCTGCTTCTCTGAGAATAATTACCCTAAGACCACTTTTCAGTACATTTTCTGAAAGAACAGGAAAATAAACAGCAAAAACCACAACCTCTCTTCAGTTTGTAAAGGTTAATAGGTGGTTTTATATCCAATTTTCCATTTCAAAGGACAACAAAAGGCATCTTTGATTGTTTTAGACACTATGCAAAAGCTTAAATAATACTGTCAAAGAAAGGATCCCCTTGCTCAGTGGTTTATGGGCAAGAAAAAAAGCCTGAGTAAATTCCTACAAGAAACTCTCACTCACTGTACTCACATATATTTTTTAAATTTTAAAATTTAAATTTTTAAATTTTTTATTTTTTTTGCTAGATAGAAAATACCAGTCTTCAAATAGAGCTAGTATTGCAAAAGCTGCAAAGAGAGCTCTTCTGTCTTCCTGTAATGAGAGAACAGCTTTGAAACAGCAGCAAAACATTGCACATTACATCTGGACATTTGTATGTAAGATATGTTTCTTCATTTGATGGTACTCTTACCTGTAATTGATACATGTTGTATTTCTGTAAATAATCAATTATGCCAATAAGAATGATATTAAACTGGAGTTTTTAAAGGTATCACTGTCCTGCCAGGATAGACTTGTTGTACAGAGTCACATATGCACCAAAACTCCATACTCTACTCCAATTAAATGAAACATTCCTTTTACATTAGCTCTCTCAAATATCTTCTACAGACTCTTAAAATGATTAATCCTTTAATCCTCTGTTTGCAAGAGTTTCAGTATACAGTGATGATCCTTATGAATATTAAATTATGAAGTATATCTAATTTGTAAAATTAACAAACTCTAATTCTTTTCTAAGCAGTCTCATTCTGATTAATAAAGTACAATCTATACAAAAATCTAATCAAGACTGGAGTGATTATATAATCAAACCCAGAAAAATCTTTTTGTTATATACTAATTAAACTTTAACTCATTTATTAACCCACTTGTTTTTCTAATGTTCGTACCTTTCACAACTCTGACAGACTCTGCTGTGTCACTGCTGTGTGTTTTTTATTTACATGACACTAAATTCATGTAGGCCTTCCAAGCTTCCAGTAGTTCTGTCTTTTTGCCTTCTACAGATAATGTCTGGTCCTCAAAGGCAATGTGCCTGAACAAGCCTGATAAGAATTACACGTTCAGGAACTCTGAATATCGGTGTGCTGTTTCTCATGTTAAAAATGAAATAAATATTACATAGACAAATTTATGGTACTCTCTCCCTATTTAACTTTTGTTTAATATGTTTCAAACTGGAACAAACCCTGCAATAATTTCTCAGGTTTTCCAGCTGGTAATTTATATTAGCAAGTCATGAGTATTCTCACATAGTTTTTTTCTGGAGTACGCAAATATCAAAGGAACCTTGTACATAATTGCATTGGTCTTTAAAATACAAAAGGCACTAGGAGCTAAAAAGTTCTTAAATATTCCTTACTCTGGAAAGTTGCGAGATTTTAATTCTCTATCTCAGTCATACTATGTGCAGAATAACACAATCCCAAAATCTTAGAGTCATTTTAGCTCTTAGAGGTAAGAAATACCTACCCTGACAATTGCTGAATCTAATTAAGACATCATATGCCGCATTTTCTGTGTAATTTAGCTAACAAATTCAACAGATTTGCATTTATGAATATATGAATTTTGACTTACTTCATGTGTTTTGCATTGGATAACATTTGTATTAAGTCTTTTATACTAAAGCACTATGTATCCAAAGGTTTGAATAATACAAGTCACTGAGGGAAAAGATATCCCAGACACCATGGGGAAACAAACAAACTAATAAAGGCATTTAAGCAGGAGAAAAATACTCAATTCTTTAAGTAAAATAAAAAAGATAGAGCACCACACTCTACTATGACTTCCATCCATCATGCAATTCCTTTAGAGTAAATTTCTTAAGAAACCTATGGGGACTTATGGCTGGACATCAGAAACATCATGCAGCTTATTCTTAGCACATCAGAGCTTTACAGAAACACAAAAGCATAACATACTCATGAAAGTAGCTGTATGAGCTACATAAAAGTATCCACATGAATAAAGTAGGCACAAAGAATTTTCCTTTTAGTACAGAATTTTGTTGGTGGACAGCTAAGAAAATAGGCTTTGTAAAGAGCAGTTGGGTTTTAAACCTGATTGAATCAGAGCATGCATGTATGTGTGTATTTGTGAGACTGCATATGTGCATATAGTTTTGCATTCAGAAACAAAATCCAGAAAGGGTCTGTAAGTTTTGAGTTGTTCCATCTGGAAATAGATCACAGAACAGGTGAAGATGACAGAGTTACATTCTCGAGACTGTTTGTTTTGTTGCAATGAAGTACAAAAAAAAAATTAAATAAAATCCCTCCACTCTGAGCACATTTTTAACCATTTCTAGTGGTTAAAAACATGTATCTGTGTTACAACTGGTACTGTAAGACTGCCAGGATTTTACAGTTCACTTTTACTTACGTTCATGGGCTAAATTTAGCAATGCCTGCACAAGTGCAATTAAAGAAAATTAGATCTGATAATTCTAAAAGGCACTAATTGGTTTGATATAATTTTGAATTGCATTAGGAGAAAACATGAATTAAAAATTAAGACTGAAAAATCTCTGGAAGTGCTTTGAAACCTATGCAGTTCATACACTTGGAAACAGGCTTTTTGAGTGATGTGTGAAATTCACAGAAGAGCATGGTATCAGTAGAAAATTAACCAACAACATAAAAGTTGATTTCAATTTCCATTTTATGGTCTCATTGGTTAAAATACTGAGTGATATAAAAGTTATTTGGATTTATCTCATCCTTTAGAAAGCCATCTGCTATATGGATCTCCTACTGCGAACCACTTTTTTAAGACCTCATAAGCTGAAACATGTTGTTTCCTCAGGGAGTTCTCACTGAAATGAAATCAAGTCATATGTTGGATCTATACAAGTATCTAAATGACACAAAATTGTATCCAAGAATATTCAAATAATGTGTTAGTGACTGAAAAATTAAGAAAAGAAGTGGCATGGAAGGGAAATAATTTTCAGGTCCTTAAGTGCACTAGAAAGCCTTAAAGAGCCTAACCAGCCTCACCTGGGGCCTCTGCATTCATCCATGGACAAGGAGACCTGTGTGGGCTTGGTTCAGGGGTGTTTGGCTTTTGTCTGAGCTGTGTTGGAGGTCAGTTCACGTTCATCCCAGTTACATGGAGCTCCTGGATCTGCAGCCTGGCTTTCCCTCAGCCCTTCTTTGTCACAGTGAGCACTCCCAGAGATGGCTGGATGTCACCCTGAATTTTTTAAGTTTTTCTAAGCCTTCTGATGTTTGCATTCTTGTAACGAACTTTCTCACACGCTTTATGTAAATAACTCATTGTTTTGCATTCTTTTATGGAGGAGGAGAAATTTGATGGACTGTTGGTTTGTCCAGTGTCATTGGAGAGGTGGCACCCTCCAATCCACTGTCACTTTTGGAAATCTATGAATGTTGGAGTCAGAATTAAATGCCCTCTTTTTTAGCTTGGAGAGTCACATGTCCACATAGTTTTACTTTGTGTCCTATAGCGACAACTGGGTCACTCATTTCTGTTGTATTCCCTTTTGATCGGGATTCCTGGCTGTCCCTCTCCCATCTGTGGGGATGTCCTGCTCCCCAGTGCTGCAGAGCATGGCCTGGCCCCTGTCCCTGCTGACTGCTCAGCTCCTGTCTCCTGCCCCATGGGAATCTGCTCCATGGCTGGAACACCAAGGAAGAGAATTGCTGCTTAGATAATGAGCCAGCCAAGAACTTTTGAAGAATACTCACAGATACTTCAGAGGCAACGTCCATAGTCACAGACAATCACTAAAAAAGCCTGGCAGTAGTGTTCTCACATCTGTGTTTTACACAAAATAAGATTCTCATTTTGTTCAAGGATCTCCTGTGGGGTCTGTTTGTTTGGGGCTTTGGCTCAAGGTCATTTTAGAACTAAGACAACTGAGAGCAGTCCTTTTCCTCTAGTGACTCTGGGGTGGGGTCTGTATTGATTGGACTGAAAGAAATATCTAAAAAATGAACTTGGGGCTTTGGAACTGGTGACCTGGAAATTTATTTTAATTCAGAAAATTCAGTCTTCTCAGCGCTGGAATATTGTTTTTGTGGTAGGACTAAAATATTTTGCAATTTATAAAATCATAATCTAATCTATCTAATCACAGTCTAATCTACATGGTGGTTAGAAAGGCAATAAATTTATCTCTGCAAAGGCTTACCTGATTTCTCTGTCTTTACTGACCTTTAGGGTTTTTTTCCAAATTTCTCTTAATTTGTGAAGTATCCTTTGAACAGTATTTAGTTGAGTATTTTCTCTCCTCTCACATTCTTTCTGAAACAGGTTATTTTTCTGATGTTAACCCGGACTGTGACAGGCCCTATTGCTTTTGTTATAGACCTTTGGTAACAGATTTCAGGGCCTTAATGGGCACAAAAAAAGGCTTTAATGAAAATCACAGTGGGGTACATCTTACAGCCTTTCTGAGTGGTGATAGATGTCTCTAAAGTTAGAGCATTAGGGGTTTCTGAAAAAGTCCATCACGATATTTTTCTGACAAGATGATCACACATTTTGATGCCTTTCATGTTCTGGCAGAGGTTTTTCTATTGATATTTTTTATCTGTCATCTCATCAATTAATTATCAGATACTTCATCATAGTCCATCCAGTTGTTTGAAATCTTTTTCTTTAAATGATCATTCTGTAAAAATGCAGGTTCTTGGCAGTACATTCCCTGAGCTACTATACCTCTGTTCTGTAGTTGAAATGTCACCTTTTGAAAATCTGCAGTGGCTCTCTTGTAATTTCCACAATTTCTCTTAAAATTCAATCTTCAGCAGAGACTCAATTCCAGCCTAAGACTATCACAACTAACAGTGTTTTCTCTCTTTGCCAACCAGTTTAGGCACCCGACCTCAGGAGTTAACTCTGCAGTCTCCAGCCAGCTGGGAAAATAAATGTCATTGGCAGGTAAGTAAAGCTCCTTCCTTGTACTGATCATTGCAGATATAAACTCTCCCTCTAGAGGACGTCTGGTGGCTGATAGAAAACAAAATAAAACATTGTCAACTCCTTTTGGCCCCTGAAGTTGGAATAAACAAAATAAAGCTTTTAAAGTGTGAACTGAGTCCTCTCCTATCACTAATATCTTTCCTCAATAAACTGTAATTCATTGTTATAAAGAGAGTAACATTATTTGAAAACCCTTTCAGGGAAAATTTTTAGAAGTCAAAGAGAATAAAATCCCATTTCTTGCAACAATATGCCTGTTTTCTTTTTAATCCAGCAGAATTTTTTAAAGAAAGGAATGTATCTAATTTGTGGTTAGTTTAGATTAAAAAAAACGTGCTCTCCAAAGTTAAGCAATTAGTCAGCCTTGAGACTGAGCAAAAGCATATCTGTTACCGTGATATTTTATAAAAAATCCCTTCACCAGGATTTCTTCTCCTCAGCAAGATGAGAAGCCTCAGCTTCTCCATGTTTTGCTCCTCTGGAATGTTATTTGGAGAATTGTTTACCCAGCGTGTGAATTGTTTTAACCTAGTGACCAATCCCAGTCCAGCTGTGTCTGGAATCTGGTCAGTCACGAGTTTTTGTTATTCATTCTTGTCCAGCCTTCTGATGTCTCCTTTCTCTTTCTTTAGTATCATTTTAGTACATAATAAATGTAATAGTGTAATATAATATAATATAATTTAATATAAATATATCAGCCTTCTGAGAACTTGGAGTCAATTCTCATCTCTCACTTCGTCCTGGGACCGTCACAACACTGCAATACATATCCTACACTTAATTTTCTTTTAATGTTGCTGAGAAGCCTAGAAATGTAGCTTGCTAAGACTATTGAGTTTTTTCCTTTATTTAGAGAAAAATAAGACCAGACGTAGGAATCACTATTGTTGGAAATTTTATTGCAAAAGGATTATTTCTGCTGGGGAAACAGTCACCTAAGCAAAGCTGGACTTGGGATAATTTGTGAACATGCAATCTGGGGGAGAACATAAAAGCTTCGTTTTACTATATTTCAATAAAGACCATTGGAGCTATGCAGCAGTAGCTCAAAATAATGGGTTTGATTTAGAGCAGGGGTTGTGCCAAATTCTCTTATCAGAGACCTGCTGGCAGAGGGAGTTTGTATGGTCAGTGAGTTTGTGCCTCTTGTCACGCCAGGTGCCAGCTGTGGCTGCTGCAGGGGAAGGGGCAGGAGCTGAGACGTTGCACAGGAGAGAGAGAGAAACATTTCTTGCAGGCAGATTTGTCTAGAGCAGATATTATCTATATTTTATCATTATTAAGGAGCTCTGCAAACAACATCTGCCCTCCTCCAAGGCTGCACATTTTTTTGGTGTGGGATCACAGAAGGAGCCTCCAGCAGAGGAGCTGGTATGTAGATAAGCAGGCAGCTTTAACTGTGCTGCTCCAACATTGCTATGGATGGGCTCTGAATAAAACCTGCAAGAGTCTGACAAGAACTCCTGAGAGGGTCTTTGCTCTAACAGAGACAGGAAAATAGATTTGGCAATGTTTATTAAAGTGTCAAGATCAAGCTAATAAGATTTCCCCACTCTTTTGGATCAGTTTATTATTATTAACAGAGAATAATCAATTAATGTAAAATTCTACTGTGGTTGGGGAAACAACTTTGACTACTTTTTGAGAGGGTTTTTGTCAGGTGCCATGAAGTAAAGAAAGAATAAGAATAATAAATCCTCTCCAAACTGTTGCTTTAGACTTAGTATCTATCTGATACTTGATCTGCAGCAACAAAATAAAATGTTGTATCTTGTTGAGATAGATTCAGTAATGTCTAAATACTTTGAAATGTATTTGACTCATGTATTCCCTGAGGATTCTAATCCTTTGAATACAAAAAATTAGATATTTTTTTCTCTCCTGCATCTAATTTAAAGTTCCTACTAGGCTTCCATGACTTTTCTACCAGGGATCATGACCATCCTAATTCTGAGTTGTACTTATTGAATGTTTTGATAAAGAATCCACAGCAAAGCATACAAAAAAAAGATCAGACAGATAAATGACTTGTAAAGAAAATCAGGTTTATATAGCTGCACTAATGGACTTTTTTTTTTTTTTTAATTGGGGAAAAAAGTGGGTTTTTTTCTCTCCTAATTTTCTACCGAGACCTGCTGATACCTAAAATTTGAAAAAAAAACAAAAACAAAGAACCCAAGATCCTACCAGATTTAAAAACACACAGAATTCTGTTTAGGAAAAATACACAGGTCTCTTAAAAAAAATAAAAAAGAAACAAAACAAAACAGTGACAAATTGACATACTTCTGTAAAAAGAGCAGTGTGACTTATAGGAAAAAAGGTAATGTGGTAAAAAATGCTGTAAAAATATGGAGTTGATAGATGATATTGACAAATGTGATTTTAGAAATCCATGACGTGAAGAGTAGAAATTTATGAAGTGCTTAAAATCAGCTTCTTCTAAAACCCTATTGATATTTTTATTTCCAAAAAATACAGGAAGTATGTTCTTGCTTTAAAGAAAATTAATGCTTAATATGCTTTTAAGGATCTATGTATGGTTTTTTATTTTGAATCTTACAAAGCCTCAGTATCTTGCATAACAAATTTCACACTTTCATTATGAATAATTTAAAAAGGAAAAACTATTGTTATTTCAAATAATTTTTACTCTCTGATTCATCTTGTTTAATGAGGGAAATGGGTTAGAAGGTGCCTATTTCTCTAACCCCAAGCTTCCTTCACATCATTGTATTGTTTTACATGAAATGTAGCTTTTTCTTTGGCTTGGTAAGGAAGAAACAGAAAATGCATTTGTACATCTTTATTTTCTGAAATGGATTCTCTGTGCTACTTGAAGTGACTTATAGGAATGTATAAAATGAGAATGGAAACCCCACAGTGCAAATAGAACTTTCTTTTCAAAAATGTGCTTTCAAAGTCTTCATGCCAAATGCATCCCTGGTGTAAATCAATTCCAGTAGCATTACTCCAGGGAACAATTCAGATTTTCCTCTCCATGTCAGTGACCCACTGGTAATGTCAATCTATCTGCCATGCTACTTTCAATTGTGTTTCACTCACATTTACAGAATTAGTTACACTTTATGGCAGAAAGTACTAAGATAGCCTTTTTTTCCTCCAATACCTTCAGGAGTGAATTTAGTGTGAGTGAATTGCATCTTCTACTTATTTTTTTCTCATGAGGTGGAAGGAGCAGATGTAAAAGATTTATTTAATGAAGCAACTGCCATGTTCCAAGGGTCATCTGTGTGTAGAAAGCTATAAATTAGCTGATTCTTAGGGGAAATTACCTTCTACCTTTATCATGTTGCCATTTATTCAGCATTGCTAAACTCCTGGGAAACAGCAGTTTGAAAGTTCAGAAAAGAAAACACCAAAATCTTTTTATATTTGCAGATATGTCAGAAAAAAAAATGTCTGGAAGAACTTGTAGTATAATAATAAACATTCAAGGGAAGGTTTATAACCATAAATTTTGTTTGCTTTAGCAAAAGTTGGCTGAAATATACATACTAAAATCCTTTTTGTATAGATAGGATAAGTCTGTGGTCATTGGAGACCAGTTTACTACCTGAGGTAAGTAAATATGCCAAGTCATAATACTTTTTTTAAGATGTTTTCTTACCCTTCTTAAAGCATCTTTTTATATATATATTTAATACATGGAATAGCAAACATGAAAATTCTTTTATTATTTGTCTACTGTGTAATTCTTCAGGGTTTTGCTGGGGAATAATAGTGGTATGAGTACCTTAAGAGAAAGACTACAGCTCTGCTACATCATTATATGGCAAACCCACACTGGAAAGAATAAGCTCCTAAAAAGCAATAAAATCTGTAAAAGTAATGTATTTTTCACTTCTGGTAACTCATCTGAGAAACATCACAGTATTCTTGGAGCTGAAAGAATAGTTTCAGCTGGTATCAACTGATATGGCAAAAGGAGTCTTGTAAATACAAAAGTTTGAAGCAGCATCCTCCAGAACTCTCTTTACTGCTGCTGCTATTCTTAAGCAGATATTCAGCTGATGGGCTGTTGATATAAAAGGTATGTTCTACAAATAATTTTGAACTGCATAATTTTAAGCATTTACTTTATTTTTTTTTCCCTCTTAGACACGTCACATAACACTAGTACAACAGAAAAATGTGAAATTGTAAAGAGGATAAAAATACAAATTCTGTAAAAAATGCATTCTGTATTTTTATTCTGAGAGGAAGCTGGAGATTATCTTTCCTGTTCTTTTTTTGTGATAATCAATAAAATTAGAAAATGTTTTTCATATATTTTGCAAATTTTAATTATTATTGTTTAGGGGGACAATTTTGTAAATATTTGCCCCATTGCTACTTTTAAAGAATCTACTAGAGCCTTCTTTTTTTGTTAGTTGGAAGCTTCTTTCCAACTTTGAATGAATTCAAGGCAGTTTATAGCCCTTCTTTTTTTGCTCTTTGGTTTAATAAGCTTTTCTTTTTCTAGTGCTGATCTCCTCCTTGCTTCCACAATTGTATTTGCACTCCTTCTCTGGCATTGTATTGCTGTGCTCAAGAAGTTAAATTCTTCTGCTCCTTACCCAGGAAGGTAGAACCCCTTTTCTTCTCATCATAAAATTTTGCAGTTGCTAAAGTTCAGGTCTGGGGCAACTTGTCCTGAGTGTGGGTGACCAGTAATTCATTTATGCCATCGTTTTGTACAGGTCTTTCTTAACTATGAACACTTCTCTCTTACTAAGAAATGCCTTGCTGATAGAAAAATGTCAGTGCTGCATTCAGAAACACCTGAAGATTGCACCATACTGTGCTCAGTATGCAAGCCCTGCTCCTCTTCCCATAATTTCCATGGAGGTTTTTTTTTTAGCACGAATTCAGTAATCTTATTCAACCCTGTATTATGGTACTTTGTACTGCTAAATGTTATCAAGATTATTTTGTTCCCTTCCTTGAAATCTTCAGGTTCTTCCAGCATGCCACTCTAATCCTCTTTTGTGTTGATGCACCTGACTTTGTGCCTTCAACAGATTTCATTAACAAGCTGCTTCTCTTTGCCTTTGCAATAAAATCAATGATGTTCTCTACGTCTGCTTTTCAGTTAACTGGTTTATAAAGGTAGATCTATGGTTTTATCTCATTTTATCTCATTTTCTGTTTATCCCCCCACCTAATTTATTAGACATCTAAGAAATGCTCATTTAGAATATTATCTAAAGCCATGGCATTCTCATGGTGTTTCAAGGTAGGCTGCAATAGATAACATCTTATCTGCAGTCACCAGTACTCCTAAATGGATATTCCTTTGACTGCACTGCTATCAATTTAACAATATTGAAGGTACAGTGTAGCAGAAAAAATAGTTTGTAATCATGACAAACACAATATTCTCTAAGCAGGTTAAATTGCATAGAAATATCTCCCATCAGCTCAAGAAAGAAAAAGGATCCAGATATTGACTGTGATTAAATGTTTACACAACTGCATCAAGCAGGGTTCCTCAATCTTGAGGGATTAGACAATAAGGAAAAAGCTGCTAAATGGTCAATTTTTCAGGAAATACATGGAACATACGTCGTGCAGGAATTTTTCTAGCTCACATAAATATATTTATATATAGATATGTATTCATCTATCTTTTCGAGTGGACTGAATAGAGCTTAGCATTTTCTCTTTTGCCATTCTCTGATTAGTGGATTTTTCATTCAGTTCATCCTGTCACCTTCATTCTCATGTTTTCTATTCAAAATGCCAAATAGTATATTTCATATGTAGTCATGCTATGCATGGCCTCACTTTGCAAATAAAGACAAGGGATGCCACCATGATGTTATGTTGCATCTATTCTTTGTAGTCTTGCTGAGATTTTTCACTGTGGAATAGTAATATCCTCATAAAAGTGGATGAATGGGTCTCTGAGAGTAGCTGAATAACATGGTCTTGTGTGACTTGGATTATTTCTTGTGTGACTTGTATTATTTCCCTATGTCAATCATGATCTCAATACTTTTAATTCAATTAAAAATCACCCTTCCTACATGAGGTTTGAAGCAGAATCTATCAAAGTGTATGAGGTATCTTAGGAAGCATTTCTTTTGGATCAGGTCTGTTTCATGCTTTCTTCTTCCTAGTCATCAAGCAAGTTATTTTAGTGAACTGGGTCAGGTCATTATGCTCTCGATTATTTTGCAAACAGTTACATTTCTGTAGCAAACTAAAAATCTCCAAGAATTATTCTCCTTCTTTCAAGGGAAGCACTGAGTTGGATATTTAATTAAGCTTCAGCTATCATGTTCTTCATCTGGAGAAACTGCATTCTTCCAGTCCAATTCTTTCAGAATAAAAAATTGTGTGTCTAAGTGGATTAGAACATAGAATCCTTGAATGTTTTGGGTTGGAAAACACATTAAATATTGTCTTTTTCCATGGGCAGGGACAGCTTTCACTAGACCAGGTTGCTCAGAGGGATGTTTCCCTCTGATTTGTCCCATATTTTTATAACCTCTGATCTCTCTTTTGAGTAGGTGACTCAAAATGCCTGAATGAAGTTTCCAGGCCACAAATAATAGCATGAATCTCATCAAAAGGTGTCATAATCAGAGCAGATTGTTTTACAGTTATCCATTCACTGGTGTGATCTTCTTGGATACCAAGGGTCAGATTTGTGCATTTCTAAAGAACATTGCAACGTAAGGCTACATTTCAGAGGATACAGAAAACATAAGAACACAGTAAGACCAAATAATTCATATTTTTTTGTCCTATTGAATCACTACCTTCAGATAATTTTCAGGGTAAAAATGTTATCATAGATTTCCATATAGACACTGTTATCTGTCAACTGAATTTGAGAATTAGAATAAATAAATAACTGCACTTTCAGAATCACTGAGTTGTGTAAAAAAATCATTCATCAATGAATGCAGAATTAAGGGTTTGAACTTTATGCCATGATCTTTGCAATGTAATAAATGAGCTTATCCTAAATCTACATCTCTGATGTAACTATTCATTATTAGTCATGAGTTATATTTCCTTTCTCAATTACAAGTTTTTCAATGGCATTTATGAAAAAAACTCCAAACCTTTGAGAGATAAAAAGAGTGGCATAGTGGCTATTTCTCAGCTGGGACAGGAGATTTTCACAACAGTGGCTGAATATGTTTCCATTCTTCCTTTTTAATAAAACTGAAGTGCTATTAAGAAAGTTCTTTTTCTCAGATTGCAGACTAAAGAGATGTCTGGAAAAAGAGTATTTCTAAGAGGTTTCTTAATGATTCCACAGATTTAACTATTTATGAAAACATTGCATTTTCTTAATAGAAATTTTAATCAAATCAATGAAAAAAATCAAATTCTGACTCTCAAATTATAGTGGAAGTTGAGTTTTGATCATGGATAATAAAATTTTATTCAACTGTTTCCATAAAATCTTTTTTATTAATTCAAAGTTGTAGATGAATAAGAATATAATATGCTAATGAAATGTGAAAGTATTTTTTTTTTCAGTCAAACATGGATTTTTCATTATAAAGCTATATAAAGGGTTTTTTTTCAATGGTTATATATTTAAAAATTTTCTATCACTTTTTACTCTTTCATTTTCTTGTTTAATTTAAAAGCTTTTAAAAATTCTAATATTGAACCTAAATTACCCCTCTTTAAATTTGCGACCATTACTATTTGTCCTGTGTCTACAGTTCTTGGTGAAGAGTCCCTCTTCAGCTTCCCTTGGCTTCAAAATTTTTCAGGATGTGCCATTCAGGATATTTTATAGGGAAACCAAACAATAAAAAAAATCTAAACCCCTCTCTCCCCC
>WBNP01004404.1:110755-147341 GCA_013401095.1 Passerina amoena | reverse complement strand
CAAAAGGAAAAAACTTCAACTACAATTACCTCATACTGGCAGTAGCCAGTGCTTTATCTGACTTGGTGCAACTTGGCAGGTTATCTCATGTTGGTGCCTGTTTCGTTTTGTTCTAAAATTTTGGTTGACTAAAATGTGGTTGTCTCATTTCTCATGGCAGAAATTGTCCCTGCTCTCATTTCTGAGCAATTTGCCATGGCTAGTGCCTTCATAGATCTGGAGGTAATGACCTCAAAAGCAGAAATTGATGAAAGAAAGAGAATTTTTCTGCCTTTCTGCTCTTTTAGAAATTAAAAAAAAAAAAACAAAAAAACAAAAAAAACCAACAAAACTGTGTGTCAGGAATAGAGGGAATAGAGTAACTTGATACCAAAAGTTCTAGAATTTAGATCTTTGCCTTCCTATACTGAGCAGCATCAAGTGATTATTCAAGAAAGGTTAAAAAAAAATAAAAATTGTAGGGTGTAAGAGAACAAATTTCTTTCAAATTAGTGATTTGGGTAAATGATTTATAGTCAGAGAATACCATGCTGGATAGAGCCCCAAAGATCACCTAACTTTTTTTAGCAGGAGTACAGCCCAGACAAGATGGCCCAGCACCATGCCCAGGTGAATCTGAAAAGTATCCAGCATTGGAGAATGCTTCGCTTCCCAGTGGAGATTTTTTCAATGGCTGATTGTTCTCATTGTCAATTTTCCACTTGTGTCCAATCAAATTTTTCCCAGGAAAAGCTTTTATCCATCATCCCTCATCTTTTTCATGCAGATCATATTATGGATTCTCTATCTGTTATATAAACCTGTCTCTTTTTACCTCACACATAGATCCTTACTGCCTCACAAATACTACTAATGTAACATCGATTTAATATGTAGCATGACATCTATCACAATCTTAACATATCAAATATATTTTAATTTACCAGTTTGGCCTAATTATAAAATTTCTTACATGATGTACAATCCTTAAGTCTTTTTGAAGCTATGCCTTAACAGAATAATCCATAATGATTTTTACACAAAGGCTAATATACAGACAATATTATTTCTCTGGAAACATGATGCTTTGTAAACCCCAACACAACGGATTTCTGATATTCTTACAAAAGATAAGGAACTGGAATTTATTTGCATATACCTAAAATGTTCTTTGGCTTCAAAAAGAGGGACAAGAAAATAAGCAAAAAATGGTGAAAATGAGGATTTACACCAGCAGTCATTCTGAAAAAGACAGTAGTCAAGTTTCATTTATATCATTGTTTTAAAAGTCTTTAAGAAAGGAGAATTGAATATGCCTGTAAAAATTATGCTTATTAGAGCTTACTTCCCTTTGAAGTATGGGGAAATGGGGAAATCCCATTCCAAATGGGATCTGGGGACAGTCTGTGTAGGATGCTTCCTGTCACAAATAAACCTGCATTGGTTGGATATCTGGAGGTCCAAGGAAGAGACCTGGAAAGAAAAACTGAAAGCCCAACCTTTTTGGTCTAAATGGGCAGCAATTCAGTCAGATAACAAAGAGAGAAAATTTACATTTTAGCTTGGTGTAAACTGCATGTGTGCTTCATTTCATTTGTACCTTCTATCACTGTTTCTTATTGGCATTAGAAATATTTTTATTTTTAGTTGCATATTTCTTTCCTCCAGTTTAAGCGGTGTCGCAAAGTACCTGGATAACAACAAAGCATTTGGCACTGAAAGACACAGCAATTTACTAAATATATTAATAAATATACAAGTTTCACAGTATATTTCTTGTCCAAAGTCTAAGAGTAAGTATTGATTTCGTGTGTCAGAGCCAAAGGGAAATGCAGCACTGCAGAGGCCGGGAGACTCGAAGCACCACGTGTAATCAAGGCTACCGTCTGGAGAGTTGGGGGTGTCCTTCCCTGACAGCCAATGTGGAGATTATCTTCTCGGAATTCTGTTGTTACAAAGTGTCTGGACTTGGAGGATCGAAAATTCCAAGCATAATGTCACTAGGAATGAAAATATGCCTTTTTGGATTCACAATGTATTTGTTTAATAAAGTAATTTGGAATGGGCTGAAAGTATCTGCATATTCATGGTGAGTTCTAATGTCAGGAATAAAAATTCAGTATATATTATTTTAAAAGTTTATTCATTAAAGTTGTTTTAAAAATGAACATTGTCTTTGAGACAGTTAATTGGATTGGAGTGTTTATCAAAGAGTTAAACATAGGGTAAATGAAAATGAAACAAGCTTAAGTATTTCAAGCAAAATATTCACCTCTGTTTTGGATTGTTTCAGTTTTTTTATTCCTTGCCAACAATTTCAAAGTGAAGCAAGGAGTCAAAGATGCAGATTAAATAGTTTTTAACCACAAGCAAAACTAGTAAAAGACAATCACCATAGGCTCCTCAATTCATTCTGTTTTAATACCAAAGGCCAAAGATTTCTGCATCCTAAGGACTGTGCTAGGCCCTGAGGCTGTAGCGGAGTTTTAAACCAAACTTCATGAAACCGTTCTCTACAGGAGAGGATTTGGTGAAGCTGGAAACCTGCATATACATAGACACAATTGTGAATCTCAGTCGCTTGAAGGAACTCAAAATAATCTCTGCCAGCTTTTGAATCACAATTTCAGGATGAGCTGTTCTTGTCAAGTTATTTATGTTCTCCTGATGTTCACACAAATTGAGCTGAGGACTGATCCCTTGCTACAAAACAGTCTTGATACTCCAGGAGAGCAAGATACAATCATTGTCACTTCAATGAAGTCCTAACTTCCATGAAAAAAGTAAACTGCAGCTGGTGATAACAGCAGTAGAGCACATTTTCTGTTGCTTTTTTTCCCATTTTGTCAATACTCAAGAGAACAAAGCTCATATTCAAGCTTATAGAAAATCAGTTTTGTACCATTCATAACTTAAAATTTTTATTCTTCAGCTTTAACTGTGACTAAAAAGTTTCCTATGTCCTTTATGTTTTCTCTTCATTTCATGGATATTTTCTTAAGTCAGCACTCTTATATAGATGAAATTTGCTGGAGTTTAGCACTTCAAAAAAATCACCTCCCTGTGAGATAGAAACAGAGTAGTAAATAAGACTTTTTGATTTTAAGGATCTCTGTGCTTTTTTCTTATGCCTCTGTATCTCTTTGCAAAGCAAAATTTGGAACAATTGTAGCTCCAAGCTGTTGCTTAATATTATTATTATTCAATAGTGTTCAGCATCAAATATAACTTTGTAAAATCGGTTGAGTATTTCTTTATTTCTTTAATCTTTTATTTTCTTTTTTAATTGGATATTTCTATACCCACTTATAGATACTGCTTAATATCATATCCCACAAGTACTATTGGTAACAGAACTATTTCAGCATTAAAAAAAATTAGGAAATTTTTATCACAAAACAGGATTTTGTGATAGAAATGAAATTAAAAATCTCTGATCACCTTAAGTTCTCTAAGCTCTTGAACTGCCCAGAATTTTACAACACATGTTCACATAACTTATTGTATAACTTATTGATAATTATGTGGACATATGGCTGTACCTTCCTCTGTATTGGTCTGAAAGAGAAACTACAGAAGTATTAATATGTTATACAACAAAACAAGGGTTTGTAGGAGGAAAATATTATTGTACTCGACTGCTTCTTTTGCATTTTCTTGAGACAAGTTGTTTTGTCTCAAATCATACAATTCTGATAAAAATTTAAAAAAAAGATTGAATGAATAATATTTTTTTCTATTCTTTAGTCATACTCATGTGAAAGAATTTATCCAGCAGATATTTCCATGTGATGATAAGTATCTATTTGATGTGAAATACTATTAGTTATGTCGTTCCCTCTTTGAATATTTTACTAATTCCAACCCTGGTATTTCTATACAAAATTACTTAATTAAGACATCTCAAGGTTTCTTGAGATGGGCTGTGGTGCAGCAATGGGATCTTTTAAATACCAAATTAACATAAGTGCACTGTTTTATGGAAAATTATATGCTGACAGACATACAAGTAATTGTTAACCTGTTTGTGTCTTTTGATTCACAAGAAAGGAGGGAAGTATCTTATGGATTGTTCATGGTGCTATTTTCTTTAAAAGAGACACCAAAGTAAGAGGAAAAAGCTTTTTCATTGATGGGTAGAACGTGGAATAAAGTCATATTGAGATTTACTCCTCAGTTACAGACCCATAAGAAAACTTAAACAGTAAAAGAGTATTTCCTTTGGAATGAAGTAACACTTGTTGTTCGGTTGTTTATTTTTTTAGAGCTTGGGAAAACACATGCAGCTTTGTGAAACTTCCATTGTTGTGCTATTTCTGCACAGGATAGAGGTAATTGTCTTCATGGTAGCTGTAATTTGGATTTGTGATAGGAACAGTGCTGATAACACTGTAATGTTTTTGTTATTATTGAGCAGTGTTTGCCCAGAGCCAAAGCATTTTTTGCCTCTCGCACCACTCCACCAGCGCTGGGAGTGCACAAGAATTTGGGAGGAGATGTCAGCTGGGAAAGCTGAGCCCAGCTGATCAAAGGGATATTCCAAAATGTTTGGCATCAGGTTAGGCATATAAATAAAGCTGTGAGAAAAAGTGGGGGACATTTGGTGTGATGACATCCCTCTTCCCAAGCCTACGTGTGATGGAGTCCTGCTGTCCCGAGCACCTGCCTGCCCATGGGAAGCAGAGAATTAATTCCTTGTTTTGCTTTGTTTGTTGTGTGCAGCTTCTGTTTTCCTTATTAAGCTGTCCTTATCACAACATGAGTTTTACTACTTGTACTCTTTCCATTCTCTCCCTGTCCTGAGAGGCTGTCCAGAGTTCAGTTGCCAGCTGGATTTAAACCACATGTGTTTATGGCACAAAGCATGTCACTAACCATGACTTTGTTGTCATGACTGGCATTCTGATCTCACTATTTCATACCAAATTCTGAGCATGTTGGTTAGAGCATGGTCTTGGTATTGATAACACCAAGGTCATGGGTTTGGCCTATGGATTATTCACTTAAGATGTGGATTTGATCCTTCTGGGTCCCTTCCAGGTCAGACTGTTACGTGGTTTTGTGATTATGTGATGAAGAGTCTGCTGTATGTAGCACAACAGACTCACAAACAAAAAGGAGATTGGCTACTGTGAGCAGCAAAATCAAAACTAGAAGAAAATTAGGAGTGAAATTTAAGAATAGCCTACTTGAAATGAGAAAAATGAAAATAGAAGTCAAACTAGTTTGTGTGTGTGACACTCAAATATTTATTTACCATACTAGTCCACAAACTATCTAGAAACTATTAAGCATACTCTGTATGCATATGTTTTCTAAATAAGTTAATCAAAATTATATGTAAGAAATGTTTTCATATTTAACACAGGAGCTACCTCACCAAGAAAACAAAGAGTTTCTCACCACAGTCCCAGATCATAGACTAAAACATCCTCTGTTTTCTAAACAGCTTTGGCTTCTGAGGGTAATGCTTGTCCTGGCTTCCTTTTGCAGAGATCCTTGATGGCCTGGGATTATGCTATGCTTTAAATTTAAGACTCTAGAATTAGTATGCTACTTATTGCCAATGTCTGTATCTTTTTAATCTTCCTTCTGTTGGTGAAATTAAATGAGAAAGAACAGGCAGTTAAAGATGTTTCCAGCTTTTGGCAATATGCATCTATACTGTTTAGAAGGTGACAATTCTACTGCCTGAAGAGAAGTTTTTTATTGACTCTACATTTATCTGGATCTGTGGAATAAAAACTGCAGGATTTTTTAGGGAAAAACCCAAGTAAACCAAGTTTAACAATAGCCACTTGTTCACTTTACACTGCCAAATACCTAAACAAAATTTATTTGTTTTTTCTTACAGATACTTAAGGAATCTTTTCCACTTTAACATCAGTTTTCCATAAAATACATGTTCAGATTTTCTGGCTGACTTTGCTGAGCTGTATGTGTCGTGTTGTGTTGTGTCAGTAAAGGCAAGGTGACTGAAGCCAAGCAATTTAACACATGAACTACTAAAAATTTCAGCAGCAAACATTGAAATCCAAATCTCACTGGCTTCTTGAAAGTAATTGCTTTTTCTTCATGGAAATTGTGCTCTCCAACCTGTTTTTCATGAAAGCAGATTGTTTTTGAATGTCTTGGCACAGGATACAGATGGCTCTGATTTGGTTTTGTTTTGAAATGCTCAGCACATCTCTAATTGCACAAAAACATAATTTAAATGTCTGACTCTGCAAATTTATTTTGTTTTGGCATGAAGTACAGTAGAGGCTTTAGTAGCTTGTGATGGTGGAAAGGAAATTTGAAAGTAAATGTTTCTATGTTAATAAGGAAGAACAGCTTCTCATCACAAAGTGTAACTTCAAAAGTGTTTTTTTAACTAGAGGCACTATCAAAAGAAACAGAGAAAGCAGCAGAAAAAAATGAACCTTGACCATAGCATCTGGACAGTAATTTCCAGAGGAAGAAATTGCTTCAAAACTATTCATTGTTCAGAAAAGCCTCAGTATTAATAAAACATATGCATATATATACACACACACATATATATATATATAAATCTCAATAATCAGATTTCTTCTTTTATTACAGCAGCAGTCATGTTATTTTTTTTTCTTTCCAGGTATGGCTGAGCCAGTTAAGGAGATTGTGCCTCTCAGCTGCTCTTCAAAACCCTCTGTCTGGAAGTTTTTTTCCCTCCTCTCAGCTTCCAAGTGTAGACAATCTTATTTCACTTCTGTTAAAATGAAATTAAATCAGCATTAGTGATGGCACATTCAGATTGGACTGTCTCTGGGCTGACATTGCACATACTCATATTTGCACTCTCACAAGTGAGAAGGGACCAACCTCTGGTGTGGAAAGGTTAGTTGAAAACAGCACCAAACAGGATCACACTATTTTTGGAAATCTGAATTTCTGTGATATTTGTACAGAATAAATTCATGGCAAATGAACACAAAAAATAAACCCCTGCTATGTGACATCTTACCACCTAAAATTAAACCATTACTTGTTCCTATTATATCGCAGCAGTCATATCATACCTTTCCTCTCAGATGCTTGATTCCTTTTCTGTGTTCCTGCAGGCTTAACACCAGTTTTCCAAATCATATAATTATATCATTTATGTCTTTTTTTTTTCCTGCTCCAAATAAGGCAGATTCAACTAGAGCACTAGCAGTAGTTGGTACTCTCAAGCAATCTATTATTGTAATAGGAAGCTGTGCAGATAGGTTTGAACTTTTGCATTTTTTTCATTTCAGTTTGTATTTTAATAAAGAAGGAGTGAATCAACTAACTGCTTGAGTAAGGCACTAAAGACAAGAATAAAAAGAATTTTACTTTTTTTTTTTAGGTCTCAAAATGACAGCAAGAGTTATTTTTGATTCAGAAGATGTTTTTCTGTAACAGCAAAAAATAAAGACATCTTGAGAGAGTAGAAAGAAAATAGGAACAGCCAAGTATATTTCAAGATACTGCATTTTGAATAAAAAATCAAATGTAGGAAAAAAAACATGAGAAGGACTAATGTTGGGTTGTCAACATATTTGAGATAAAAAGGCATCATTTTTATTTTCTTATAAAACACATATATTTATTTCACTGAAAGAGAGAAAAAAATAAGCCTTTAACAAACACCAAAATGATATTTCATATAACTAAATAAAATTTCAATCTGCTTTGTACTAAGTGAAGTAGGAGGTGAAGCTGACTGAAGATGGATGGTGATATGTTTCCTTTGGTACTTAGTGTAGATTTTCCATCTTATTTCAAATTAAAAGAAAAAGAGTTAGGCTTTTTTGGAGGAGAGTTTTCTTGGTGGGCTTTGATGGATTTTTTTTGTCTGGAGCTTTTAGTTTTACATTCATTCTTGGCTGCTTGGCAACCAAGAAAATCTCACAATGTAACAGATTGCATAAGTGAGATCACTGTGTAGTTGTACCTAAGGGAAATTTCTTTGCTATAGTTGATTTAAATTAAAAAACGCTATGAACTCAATTTATAAAGACATTGAAGATACCTCAGTCTTCTGAATAGTCTTGCTGACCTCAGCTGACACCCTTATCTCACTGCCATCCTTTCCCACAGAGGAATGATTTTCTTTATAAAGAACTTTAAATTATAATGGCGTGTGGTACTTTAGATCTTACTGGATGTGCTTCTGGAATATTATGTAGTGATTCTTCCCTGCCATTGAAAACACACCAGTCTGTTGTATAAATTTGGAGTCTCAGTCTTGCACCTTGATATGTTCATTGAAGAAAGACTTATGTGAAAAAAAAAATCTTGTTAAATTGAGTTAAAGGATAAAATTTTAGTACTGTTGAAGAAAACTAAGGCTCGTTCTGCAGAGCCCTGTAAATTTGTTGGTGGTTCAGCAAGCTTCGTTTTGACAGTCATGCATTTTTTTCCTTCTTAAGGGGATGATCATGGTTTGGACTTTGTTCTTTATATATTTCAAAATTGGTTATTGCAGTTTTGTTTTTTTTTAATTACAATTATTTGTTCTCTAAAATCCTCACTATGATGTCAAAATATGAAGATCATAAATAAAATAGCCACAAAATGCTGAAAGAACATTTTCTTTGGAGTGCTTGTTACATGAAAGATATCAAATATCCAGAAGCTCATTATTTCTATGGTACATAATTATAACTAAATATATACCACATAAATATTTTACAGAATAAATGCAGAATCTTCTATAACCCCCCAATAACCGGAACTTTAATTTCCCAAGTGTTCCTTCATGTCAAGCCTCCACATGTACTTGTGTGCTCATGAAACCAAGTGTAAAAAGATAATGTTGATTGAATCATGCTATATTTGAGGTGTAATTCTGAGATGGGGAAAAACAAGATGGAGAACTGGTATTCAAATTGATATCTGGCACTGCAAAGAGAGGAAGCGTTTTGAAACTAGTTACACCTGAAAAATATATAAGGATATATAAGGATCTCTATGCCAGAAGCTGGTCACCAGGAAATCCACAAACATGGATATGAAGAAAAGATATCACAGATGCCAGCACTTCTATCAGCTGGACATAGGTGTTTCTGGAAAAGAGCTGTGTGGAAAATGCCATTGTTCCTGTACACTGCAAAGTGAGACCTGCAAAGTGAGATACAGAAAGTATCATGTGAAAAAATTGCCAGGGGAAAAAAAAACATTTTAACATATTTCATAAAAGATCATTAATACCATCAGATCATGCATTCAGAAATCCCATCCCTGTCCCTTAAGGCTGAGTTTTTAAAAGACACTTTATTCTACCTTTCTGAGCACATCTCAGGTAAAAACGATTTCAGGAGGCCACTACCATCCAAATGTTGATCTTATTAGGAGGAAAAAAAGGAAGCAGCAACTTCATTTTTTTTATTGATGAATTGGGCAGACAGAACCCTGCCTACTGCCATAATAAGAATAAAATTCCTCTATGCCTTGTTTTGCACAAAAGAAAAGAAAGCAGTGCACAGGATGGACCACTCTGTTGGGCTGAAATGTGATTTGTCATTGCCAATGACAGGCAGACTCCAGCAAATTCAGTAACAGAAGTGTCTGTGGACTTAAAAGCTTCAGTGTCAATACTGCTTATAAAATTCTGGAGTCTTGGCCCTTGTTGTGTTTCCCTGTTGGGTTAATCATTTTACTCACGGAGGAGTAGCAGCTCAAAGCCATCATTGATCCAAGACCTCAGGTAGCCTGCTCAAAACGATCTTACAGGTATTGTGTAGGTGTGTGGAGAGTAGGTTGAAAGAAGTTTTTTCCCAATAAGTCATAAGTCATTTTTCTTGGAGTTCTGCAGGAAGGAGGAAGAGCTAACTCCAGCACAGGTTGCACAGTCAATTTGACAGATAACTGCTGCTTGAAAAGTAAGTATGACATGTATGCTTGATGGCTTTAAAGTGCTGTAAATTGCCTATAGTTTCAGACTTTCTGTCCTTTTTCAGTCATTTTGACTAAGATGGGAAAAACCAAACGAAAACAAAAGTATCCAAGGTTTTGAAATAGAAAACAACATAATGTTTTACCTGTCTCTAAAGCCCTTGAAACTGAAATGCTCCTAAACTGTGCTGAACATGAATAATTCAAGTTCAACACAACTCTTACAATATACAGCCTTAGAAACACAGAAATAGTCTTTGCAGTGACAATTAAATACACTACCCTGAGGAATCTGAACATATTTTCCAAAACCATCTACCAGATGAGGGAAATATAAAATTTCTAAGTCTGGAGATTCCAAGTTTGTGCAGTGCCAAAGATATGAAAGAACTTTGCCTCTTGAACAGAGCATCATTACAGACAAGCAGTGAGCGAGCACAGGTATCATAGTGGTGTCAGTTTTTTAGCAGGATTGTAGGACATGGAACAGAAAAACTCCTGAGGTGTTTTGATTCATTTCCTCACTTCTTTTCACTTGTACAATGTTGCTCTAACCAAGCACAGTGAACAGTTCTGACTGCAGGACTGTGACACCAGTTTGTCGTTCAATTGGCATGTTGGTCACAGAGATTTGCGTCTGAACATGCTCCTGATGGTAACAGCAAAAGAAATAGATAATGACAAACAAACAAAAATAAAATCTGTTCAATCACTTCTCATAAAATGACAGATTTTAATCACATTGATGATTTTATAGATTTTCTGAAACGCAGTGATATTTACACCTCTTAAAATTTTTAAATATAAACCCTTTTTTCTTTTTTTGCTGTTGTTGTTGTTGTAGGAAATACATTTAGGCAGAAAATATTTGTTAACAATATGTTTTAGGCAAAGTTAATGAGATTTTGATTCTAAGATATCCCCCTCAACTAGACGCCTGAAGCTAGAAGGAAAATATTTAAGAGGTATAATAGAAATTATGTTCAAAGAGTGAAGAGGAATAAGAAAATATCTTTTCCTGCTCTGGGAGCAAGGGTGACTGTGATTTCAACTGAGTTTTTTTTCCACCCACAGGAAGAATGTAGAAACATTTTTTCCAAAAAGAAAGTAAATAAATACAAAATATGTTAGTTTCTGATGGCACATTTTTCCTGTATTCTATATAGAAATGTTCACTGTAGTCATGGCAATACTAGAGAGGAAGCCAAGATACTGAAGCAAGAAGGAAGAATCTTTTTTGTCAGTTTAAATTTTAAAAACTGACAAAAAATAGGATATTCTATCTTTTCAATTTTTTAAATTTTTTGTATTTTTAAAGGAAATATGTTCTTCAAATACTAAAATTTATTTATTAATGCATTTAACTGCAGAACTGATACCAAGGATTTTCATATCTATAAGTGAAATGCATAAAAAACATCCAATACTGAAACATTTTCATGAGCTCCTTGGTTTCCAAAGTACCCCATCAGATTATCTAGGAGATTTCAAATAATTTGACCATATAAGCAGTATAAGCCAATTTTCAGAGCAGATTTATAAAAAAAAAAAGTCAAGAAACAACCTCCAGAGACTTGTCATTACAGCAGCAAAGAAATAAAAACCATTTCTGAACAGTGACAGGATTTATGATGCTGCATAAGCCTTTGTTACCCATTTTCATAGCCTGACATGGTACATTCAGAGTAAAGGTGATAATTTTTAGTGCTATGAGGACTTTCATCAGCTGCCACTGTCCAGGTAAATCTTCTACATCCTTGGAACTGAGCAGGAAAAACTGGGTTATTCTGTATGTGCCTAACTTTTGAAGCAGTAAATTAGGGATTTCTTCTGTGACTGTACTTATCTGGGCAGCCCTCATTAAAGTCACAGCTGACTCTCGTCATTGCTGTCTTTCCAAAAGTTGCAGTTTTTCTTTTGTTCAGTGGGAATAAAGTATTTTCTGACATCCCTCAGAGATGTGGTACAAAAAGAGAGCCTTTGTTTCCACAGAATTTTTTGCATCTCTGCAGAGTCATCCCATACATTCATATATATAAACTGCTTTCTCCTTGGTTTTCCTTCATCCACCCTTATTAATGTTTATAATAGGAAGTCCAACTTTCAGCCACTGGCTTTGAAGTTTGCAACCAATATTCAGATCTAAAAATTCTTCTTTTCCAATGTCTGATCCTTCTGTGTGTGAGTGCTAACAAGAGTCATTGCTGAGGTTTTCCTCCTTACTTTCTCCTTAATTCAGCTCAATGTATTCTTAAAGAAATGTCAGAGAAAAGAAATTCTACAGACCAAACTGTAGAATAACAGTTGCTTTTCATGTTTTTTATTTCTTCTTGACAGATTAAATCTAGTTGGGCATGGGTGTTACTTTTCAGTTGTTAGCTTTGAAATTATACTTATATGACACAACTACATCTATTTTGCCATTCCTTCATGTGTAAACAGGGTTGTGGGGGAAATTGCAATTAAAATGATTGTTCATATTCAAGAGAAATTATGACAGGAATTTCTAAGGTTTTGGATAACATCAGTTTCCCTTGAAATGGATTTTTTTGTGAGCATAAATTTTACATGCCTTTACTCACAGTCTTTCAGTGCTTATTAGTTCAGACACAGTTCTGCACAGGTATGTTTATCTAAATCAGGACTACATCCATCCTACATCATATACAGACAGAAATCACCTACAGTGGAGGCTTCATTGCTACCTTTAAGGTGCCTTGGAATGGAATTCTGAGCAGAATGAAATTAGAGTTCTCATTCAGTTACCAGAGAAAATTTGAATCTCAGGTTATGTATATAAAAAGTCTGCACAGTGACATGGGAAATGCAGCAGCAACAGAAATGTCTTAAAAATATACACCTAAATCACCATCTCTGGATCCTTGAAAGATTTGCCACTTCTATGATCATCATTGCTATTTGCCAGTACCTTAATCACACAAAGTCAGAGTATCTTTCATGAGTGGTTTTTAAGAAAGAATACAAAAAAATTAGGCTGCTCTCTTTTGTTCACCTTGGGAAGGTCACTTAAATTTTCCAGCTGATTCTGAAGGCAGCTATTTTACATACCTGGGGGATTATTATCTAATTGAGAATTACATTTTCCCTTTTGCTAAGGGGATAACTGAAAAAAAAAATACAGTGCTGAATTTCCTCATCTATCTGAATGCTTCATCATTAGAATTTTTAACAACCCTTCAGATATTAAAGGAAAACTGAGTGCACTCTATTTGATTTTTAACTTCCTGTGCCTGTGAAAGAAACAACGTGGTAGAAAACATGAAGTACTGCTTAGTCAGCTTCCAAATTGCAAGAATGCCTTGTGTTGAGTACAGAGTGATGTTTCTGTAGTATGCTTAATACCTCTCTTCTGTGCTCACTTGGTCAGGATGCCTTCTCCATCCCTTGTCTCCACCCCAGTTTTACTTAAGAACCAAAACCACCCTTTGGAATAAAACTCTTAAATGTAACATTAAAGTTGTTTTCCATTGCAGACATTGAAGCTGACACTCAGATGTCAGAGATGTTCAGCCCTTGCAATTTTAATAATGTGATTTCAGCTGAGGAGGGGAGATTTTCTCAAGCCTTTGTCAGTCAGTGAAAAAGCCAGAACCTTTGTGCCTGCTCAGGCTGTCAGTATCCCATTGTGGGGACCCTGCTCTAAACAGTCCTGCTGGATCAGAGCATGGTCAGGGTCACATGCAAAGACAAAAATCCTTCTCCTGGGTGTCTACACCTTTAACTGGTCTGTTGGCACCCCTGAAAGATGCAGAGCACACACCAAGAGCATGATGCCCCTACCTCAGTCCTCCACAGGCAAGTATGTCCCTGCTGCCAGCATCTGTGAGTGCCCTTGAAGGACTCACACTTACCAGTCTATGGAATAACACTCAATGTAATATAAAAATGTGACAAGTTAAGGTTCAGAGATTGCCTGTGATAGTATCAGGCAAAAATGCATTCAAAGCAGTAAATGCACAAGCTGTAATTCCTAGCAAAAGCTGGCTCCAGATAATCAGTCAGCACACATGGACTATGGCTCCTAGGCTTCCCTGTGGGGGAGAGAAGACAGGTTCAGCCCATTGACTGGTCCCAGCAGCTAAGAGGGAGGCTTCCCCAACTTCTCCCCATTTTAACTGACTTTTATACTGTTTTTGCATTTAAGTGGTGTTGGAACCCAGGAATTTCCTCTAGCTGCCCTGGAGGACTCAAGACCCTGACAGGTGGCTCGGAGACCTTGGCATGGAGTCAAAAACACCTGTGTCTTTGATGTTAGCCCTTGGAAAACACCATTACCTGTTGGCTGTACTGTGAAGAAGAAGGTGTCAGTGCTGTGAGGAGATGGCCATGAGAAATCACCAGGAATGTATGGGACTTACAGCAGTAAGATGACAACAATTACCAACTTTATATGAGGATTCACAAGCCACGACAGTTTAAGTAGAATGATACTTAGTTTTTCATAGGGTGAAAAGTAGAATTTTGGGGTTTTTAGAATGGGGGCTCAGGGTCCCAGGATGGAGGGATTTGGGCATGCCTTGTCCTTTTACCTTCTTCTTTCTAGCCTCCATCTTCTGGGAGATGTTGGCACTTTTGGATTGGTTTAGAATAGAAACACACTGTCTAACATAGGTGATAGGTATTGGAAAATTATTGTAAATATTGTACACATAGTTTTTAGTATAAAAACTATGAAGTGGGCAATGTGCCTCAACCTGACCTGCTGGACAGACCTCATCGGGTTGGAGAAAGAATGTTTATTTTCAGATAACAGAAAATAAACAACCTTGAAAACCAGAACAGAAGAATCCTGACTCCTTCTTCAGTCACAGGGCTGGGAAAAGAGACTCTCTAACACATCTCAGGGTCATCCTGACCACAGAGACTCCGAGAAGGTGGAGCTGGAGTGACTCTAACCATAACTCGTGTTCAGTGGGGGCAGCCATACCTTGGAGGTGGCTAAGGTCACTGTCACATCCGAGGTGTGTGTTTGTGATCTCATCAGAGCTGCCCGTTCAGGAGCAAGAAATCTTTTCCTTCCCTTGCTGGACAGGTAGTATGTGCTTTATCAGCTGCAAGGTACCACTGAACTCCCTCTCCTGCAGGGATTTTGACAGAGAGAGGCCACAATGTCTCCAATGTCTCCATGCTCTGCTTAGTCTCCCTAAGCAGGTATTTTGTGGGAACTCAGGCGTGCTGACCCTAGGCCATCCAGTGAGTAGCAACTGCATTTCTTCCATGGTGTTATAACTTCTATTAGAATGTGAATAGAAATTCCCAGTTTTCTCAATTTTATCCCCAAAGCATTTTGCCACAGATCTTGGATAAAATGCATCCTAAACCAAAGCAAACTTGCTGTTAACTATGCAGATAGATTTGGATTAGGCAAAACCTGAAAAGCCCTGGAAAGCTTTCCAAAGGAGTGCTAAATGAGGCATTGGTTACAGCTTCACAAACATAATTATTCAGTTCCTAGGGTGAATCATAGATCAAGAAGCGTTAGGAAAAGAAGATAAATAAAATACTTTTATAAAATAGGTTGTGTGTGCTATATTCAAACTGTTTACAATAGAATTCTGGAATCACAGAATAATACCCTGAGTTGGAAGGGACCTACAAAGATCCTCACGGTCCAGCTCCTGGCCCTGCACAGGCCACCTCAGGAGTCACACCATGTGCCTGAGAGCATTGTCCAAATGCTTCTTGAGCATTTCCCTGGGAGACTGTTCCTGCCCAAGCACCCTCTGGGTGAAGAGCCTTTTCCTAATGTCCAACCCTAACCTTCCATGACACAGCTCCTGGCCATTTCCACAGGTCATGTCACTGGGCACCAGAGAAAACAGGAGATCAGTGCCTGGCACTCCTCTTCCTCTCTAATATATTTAGAATATTTGGTATGAGTGTTAGTTTGGTCCAAAATATTTAGCTATGACAGTCTATGATTTGACTAGAGTAACACAGGTAGGTTTCAGAATATGGTTTAAGTAGAGATTAATTGGTTAATGACATTTTCTCAAGTGGAACCCTGCATTTACTTCCAATAGAGTTAACTTGCTGGTGGGAGGTGTGATATATGACTTGGAAGAAAACAGAGCCAATTTTTTTTTTTTTTTTATTTTAAAGACATAAGACCATCATTGTCTTATCACTGAGGAATAAATGTAACCTTAAGATCAAGCACTAGAATAGCAAATATTGATTATTGATATTTTTTATGTGAAATAAACTACTTCACTTGGGAAACTGCTAATAGAAAAACATTTCATTTTTAAGAACACATTTCCATGGGGAAAAATATCTGTACATTAAGGATATGGAGAAGCTCTATTACACATTTATCTGCTAATTTCACAAAAGGGATTAAATTCCTGTTCCTTCCAATACAGAGTGTCCAAAGAGTAGCATTAAATGTTCTCTCTATAGATGTTTTTACAAGTGTGTTTTAACTACTTAGTAGAAAATGTAATGAGGTATGTGGTTGTGATATGCATATGTGCAACTTTTTTAACAGGGGGAGGAAAGAAAAAATGGAATATCCAGACAACAAACTGTAAGACTTAAAAAACTCCCTTAGTGAAGTGAGGCTTCAAGGGCTGAGTTGTTTTAACTCCTTTAAAATAAAACTGTGCTTGATCATAGTCTAAAAGTGCCTGCAGCAGTAGAAAGATATGTGATACTATAGAGCCTTAAATGCTTCAGACAAAAGCATAAAAAAATGCTGGAAGCTAAGGCTTTTCTAAGTCCTAACTGTTAAAAGTTATTTTATCATTAACCATTTCTTCTGGTGTCTGCTGGGGTAGAGTGGCTCATGTGGGGCTGTGTTTTGTGTTTGTATAATATTTTCAGGAATTTTCAATAATTTCAAGTGAAACCATTAAAACTACTTACCAAGGGCTGTGTCACCTACTTAAGAGTGTCTCAGCTACAGCCAAGCATTCCCCATAGGTTTGCATGCCTCACTCTCACAGTGGCCCTTGCATTCAGTCAGGAAGAATCCTGTGATTTCCAGACACCCCAGAAAAGTCTTTCAGTGGAGGAACCCAAAAACCCCACATACAAAGATTTGGTCATAGGCTGTTGGCAAGACTGACGGAAAAGGAAAATAAATGATAAAGTGTGTCTCTTAGAAATTTTATAAGTTCATCTTGCAGGAGGTAAGTGAGAGTTACCCCACATGGTAGCAGACTTGGTGTCCTCTTGCATGTCTTGGGTGTCTGGGCTGCAGTTAAAGAGAATAAATCCTTTAGATGATGTTAGGAAAATTCCTAACTCCTAATATTCTGTTAGGATAACCCTTTCTTCTGTTCCCAGTTTGAGTTAATTCTCTCCCACGCCATCCCTCTCTCCCAGAGTAATTCAGAAATTGCTGTGGTTTATTAACTTACTCAGAAAACATTTTAAAAAATCTTGCCCTGTATTATTGACTTCTGTTACTTTTTTGAAGATGCTACTCCTCCAGAATATAATGTTATTTTCCTTACTTCGAAGAAACACTTAGCAAAATATAAACCTACTGGAGAAAAATGTTCTCCTTCATTCCCCAGGAAACCATGGGGACATCTAAGGGTAGGACTTTAATTAGCTGAGTTTGTATATTATATCACATATCTGTTATATAAATTAGCAGCTTGGCGTAGAGGTCATCAAAAATCTTTCCTAATCAGGTTGCCATAATCAGGTTTTAACTGACACCAGGGTTGAAGGTAATGGGCCAAAGGTTATTTGAGACTTGCTTCTTTACCATCTGAAAATTTTACATTTAGGACCTTAATTTACCTTTAAAAATCCCTTCTAATTTTTCTCTACTTTAAATTTGGTTGCATATTTTATTTGTTTCTCTCTGGTTCCCAGAAAGCAATCAGTTAGCCTGATAAAATATTCCTGTTCAGCTGAATTGAGTCATTCCTTTGGCATTGCTCAGAGGATTGGCTTATTATTTCTATGTTCTACTTCTCTTAGTTTTAGAACAAGATCAGCTAATTATGATATATATTTGATTGACATAAAAGCCACATTTGCTAATAATTGATTTTGTTATTGCTTAAAGGGGAATTAAAGAACCATTTTTTTAAATTCAGTTACGGGTTTTGTACCAGTCACTGATTTTTTTCAATATATTTCACAAGTAGAATAATAAGTTCCCTTAGAGGAAAGAAAGAAAATTAATCAGACCTACTCATAAATATAGCTGCAACAGGAAGAAAAGAACATGAGAAATACATCCTTATAATAAAACACACAAAACTAATTTTCAGAACAATTTTTCATTACCTATGTGTCTTAAACAAATACAGTCTAAATCCAGCAATCACTGAGCAATTAGAATAGTAGGTTGTTTTATTGGTGTATATAATGATATAAATTAATAGCCTGTCAAAGCTCTTGAAAGAGTTTAGTGAGGTACAACATAAAATGGTAATAAAAATAGATTTTATATTTAAAAGTAAAGCAAAGTGAAACAAACTCAAAATTGTGAAAGATATAATAAACTAGAACATAGCAGTGTATCTATCAATATACTGTGAGACAACAAATATTTATAACTTTACAACCTCAACTCAGATATTTAGTAGACACATCATCTAATTAGGAATTCTGAGTAAATAACTGTTTTTCAGAAAAAAAGGAAAAGGTAAATTTCATTAAAATTGACTTTTATTTCATTATCAGAATATAGCTTTTTACTTGGAACTGAGTAGATATACATAGAGTTGTCAACTGTTAGTCTACAGAGTGTTTAGGAATTATAGAGAATGGGGTTTTTTGGTGGTGAGAAGCAGAAAATGAGGAACCTGCGAGAGGGGAATTTATTTTGTTTTGATTACTTAATAAATCTTACTGATTAAAATTGTATTCCTGAATGCTTTTGTCCCAATAAGAAATTTTCAAACTGTGCCAAGCAATAAAAAAAAAAATTACATAAAGAGTTAAAAGCTAATTTTCTTCTGCAGAATCATCTCATTTTAATTTTAATAATTCATTTATTCAGTAATCACTCATCCTGTGGGAGTTTACAGAGGTCTACTACACTCATTTTGTGTTTGCTTGTGTCACACCTCACTATGAAAAACAACAGGCCATTTCAGGTCATTCTTGCGAGATGATGAGGATAAAAATGTAGCTTCTCCAACCAAATAAAACACAAAACAATATTTAATCAACCAATTTGGATATACTAAAGAATAATCCCACCAGTTCTGATTGCAACAAAAGCTTGGGCTCTATGATTTTTTCCTCACTCTGAGCTTTGCTGGCAAAAGGCTCTAGTGGTGCCTTTTTTAACACACTTCCTCCTGGGGTTTAAAGGAAATGCCATGATTCCCTACAGGATATGCCTTAGCTGAGCTGAAAAATGACATGATTCTAAATTAGCCAAATTAGTGGTGACACAACTGGGTGTGATCATCATCTCCCATTAAGAGACAGAGTGATATTTTCTGTTTGCTCATAGTGCCCAATATTCAGGATTCTGAATGAGGGTTTTTGACAAAACTACAGTAACTAGTGTGAGTAAATTCAATACAGTTACAACTACAATGTTGTTTAATAAGGTGGTAGAAGATGGAAAGATAGACATTGTTGGTATTATTCTTGCACTTAAAGATAGCAGATCTGGAGCAAGTTCTGATATCAGTGTCCAATTTTCAAGACATAATAATTTCCAATAATCATAGAATGCCAGAATTGTTTGGGTTGAAAAGAACCTTAATATAAATTAGCAGTGTTGAGAGAGTAAAAATAGCAGAAGGGATTCAGTTTGTGTACTGTCACCATTGCATTTAAGTTACCCACCCTGGACTCAAAACACAGTTAAGGAAGCAAATAGCTAGGGAACAAGTAATCAGACAGGGAACATAGGACACTTCCTTATATTAGGAATTTATGCAAATTTCTATTTCTTTCCACTGTCAATGTCTAATTTTATAGATCTAACTGCCCATTTTTGTCTTCCTTCATTCTGGGCCACTGAAGAAGAGACTCAGCATTTTGTCACCTGGCTTTGGGTGAGCACTATGGATATATATCAGATATGGACATTTCCATCCAACATCATTCTTCAGTGCTCTCTAGGGGGGTCACTGCCCATAGCTTCACGCAGCCTCAAAGGATAAGGTTACAAAGTTAATTTTTCAAGGTCTTTCAAATGAAAACAACATTATAAATAATATTTTTGTCTCATGCCAACAAGGATAACTCTTGGACACAGCTAAAAACTGCTGTGCTTCAAAGCAATGTCTGTGGAGAAGGTTAGTCTGCTCCTGAGGACAGTTTTGCACAATTACCTCAGTATGTAGAATTCTTCCCCAGGCATAATTTAGGGAAAAAAGAGGTATAGTTGAAGTGTACAGTGACTTGTTCAGATGAAAATAACTTCTATGCAGAGCATTCCATTTGGCAAGATGAATCCCAAAATGTATTTCTGAATAGTACAGAAATTATTTTACAATGCCACCTACACAGTTGAGGTCCATTGCCATCCTGAATGTAACATGGAGCAAAAATTGAGTTGCTCTGCATAAATGAGAATGTTTTTCCCCTAGTACTTCTTGGGACTATTTCAGAAGTTTTCATTCTCCTCAGAGATGTCTCTGGACAGTTTAATTTTTTTGCTGGCCTTTAAAAAACCCAAACCTTTACAATCAATGATGTTAGCATCAAAAAACCCCTGAAACTTGTGTCTACAGAACTTGTTTGCTTTTTGGCTGCTGATACTGGCTGCTAGATCAGACTATGATTGTGTGAAAATTATGGGTTTTAACTCTATTGTGCATGTATAGTTCTTTCCATGGTTTCCAAAACCTTTTAATGGTATTCTTCTACTATTTTTCACTGGCTTAAAGTGTTATCTCCATTATGTATAGAACTTCCGTGAAGAGAAACAGAATAAAAATGAGAACTAAAGTATATTAAATTGAGCTTTATTTCTGTTTGAATGCTAAGTGCAGCTTTGGTTCTCCCATCACAAAGGGCTAAGTCTGGAAATAACTCATGAGAGAGTGAGAGAGCCGATCAAGGATTGGAAAGCCATGTGCATGGGACTAAACAGGTTTCTAAAGTAAGCTTGAAAAAGAAATAGCCAAAGTATCACTAGAGAGCTCAAAAATTATCACTGGCAAGTAGAAAGAGAACAGGGATCAATTACTTGCATTCTCTTCCAGTAGAAGTTTGAGCTGGTAGATTAAAAATGCAAAACCCCCAAACAAACAAAAACATCCCCTAGCAAAGCCAGCAACATTTTGTATAATAATATAATGACATATGGAATTTCCTAGGATGTTTCAGAATTTAAATTTCTTTTGAATTCAAAAGACAATTTGATGCAGAAAATGCACAGAGGGTTAGTATAAAAAGGGCATTTCTGACTCAAAAAGCATTGAGGTGGGGAGAGGACTCTGTGTGAGCATCACTAAAAAGTTCAGTGTTTCTGTACCCTTACACAGGCAGCCACTCTTGCTCCCTACTGGAAAAAGTATCCTGAGAAAAATGGACTTTTTAGCCTAATTTGTTAACTCTTGCTATTTCAAAAGGCATCAGTTTTTCAATAAGTTTCAATAAGTTTCAAGTTAAACTCTTTCTCACATGCCTTTCCCAGGTTTATATTTTGTTTAGATTTTTAGTTTTCTTATTTTGTTGTGGGCTTTTTTCACTAAAGTCTTATTACTCAAGTCAGAGATTTCTCTGAAATCTCTGGAATTTGTATGACACACTTTGTAGCTTAATTCAATCACTTCCCTTTTTTTTCATTTCTTTCCATTCTTTCTTGTTTAGAAGTATACAGATGCTATGTTTTGAATTTACATGGATGCAGTGCTCTTCACTACAGCTCCCTTCTGGAGATTCCTTTGGTTAAATAATTGAAATCTATCAAAGCATGTTTATTGTCAAAATAAGGATTAAGTTCTTGTATATAATGCAATATTTATATTTTTTCTATGGGAACCCTAATTGCTTTTATGTGAATTGGAACTGTTCTACTCTCCCATTCATTACTTTTGTTTTTTTTTTAGTTTCTTTAGTCTCACAACCAAGCAGCATCCAAAATCAGTTTGAAATATGAAGCCTGTTGCACACACTGCAGCCCAGCTCTTGCATAGCCCAAATGCTTCCAGCACCTGCAGAGCACTGCTTCTCATAAACACATGGGACAGTCTGTCATCAATTGCTAAATTATGCTAATATTTATAAAGAATGATGCAAAACCACTGACTATTTTCTTTTCTGAGGACCAGAGGTATTGTGATAGGTATAATAAGATCCATACAATTCAGTACAAGAAGAATAAGATGGTTGAATATTATTATGTTCTGAATTATTTATGGCAAGATCTGCTCAAAATCTCGTTGTGCAAGCACCATTTTACCAGAAAAATTAAGACTTTATGAACATTATATGATAGTCAGAGTTTAGCTTAACCTTTCCATACATCAATATTTACACACCCGGACAGGAATACTCATACCTTTTATTGTTTCTTGATCACTGTAAATTTTTCTTCTCTTATTTTATAATTCTTCATACTCTGCAGACTAGCTTAGCCTTCATTACAGTACTGGTGATGCAAAGAAATGAGTTTTCTTTGGTAGGAGCTCTTATTCCTTTTACGTGAAGTTAATAAAAATGTGCCACTTCTACTATTACATGATCAGATGTGAACTGAGAACACAATATGGCACAGATGTATGTTTTAACCAAGGGAACACATCAGGAAATAAGAATAACAAAGTAATTCAAGCAAATCTGCCCACGTACAGACAGCTGTGGGAAATGAAATTGAGATTAACAAAGGCATATCAGCCTCATAAAGATTTTCTTTTCCAAAGGCACAGAAGTGTAGTATCACACAAAGATGCTGCTTCTTACAGAGCAGCATTTCAACAGCTCGAGTTCTTACTTCCTTTAGACATTGTAAGTGGAGAAATAAATGAAGTGAGAACTTCATATAAAAGAACTCCAAATAAAGAGGTGAACAATCTTTTTGTCAAACAAGCAAAATTAAGAAATCAATGTCTTTACTCCTCCTGGTTCTGCTTGTTCTTTCTTTCTAAAATTAGAAATTCAGTTTTATTTAATGAGATTAAAAGACAAAGTGCCCATTCGTAGATTTGGATGAAGAAATTGACATTCTGAAAGTGATCTACTTCTCTTTCATTTCAGAAGCTTTGTATTGTTTCAAGATTTAATGAAGATCAATCTCTCCTTAGAAATTTAAAGACAGCTGATGAGATTTGGTAGTTTTCTCTTTTCATGCCTTCCCTCAAGTTGGTTGTTTGATTTTATATGTATTTTTTTTTATCACAGCTGCCACTAAATCTAGCTATCTTTTAAAAAAAACCCAACTTTTTAAAGTTATTCTTTCCTCTCTTTGAGAATGTGTTCTTGTATCTCCACAAAAATGTTTCCCTGAAGAGAATTAATCCTGTAATTTATGTGTCTTGTGCTATATCCTGGTATTAGAGGACGACATGGACCTACAGAAGTTTAGAAAGTATTATTTCCCTACCAGATTCTTTGAAGTACACATTATCAGAATTTTCTTGTTTTAATTGTCCATGTATAAAAATTTAATTTACAATAAATTGTTAAAAAATATATTAAAGACATTTCAATTCCACATTTTATTACTAAAATGTTGCTTTAAAAAATACCCTCTCCAGTGGACTGAAAACTTTATAGTCCCTGGGCAGGACAACCCCAAAAATCAGACCTTGTACCTGAGAGAATAAATATAACAAAATGTCCTGTGATACTGTTTGGTAGGGTTTGTTTGTTTGTTTGGGGGTTTGTTTGGTTGTTTCCTTGTTTGGTTGCTTTCCTCCTGACTAAAGGAGTTGAGAGAAATGAGTTATTTCTAGTCATACATAAGTGCAGGAAAAAAGCTTTTATTTTCTGGAAGTTCTTCCTGTGTGTGAGAGAAGCTTGAATGCAGACACTACTCAGGCCATTTTGTTAGATATGGTCTTGCTATATGATCCCCAAGATTTAAACTCACAGTACGTTTTCTCACAAAGTCTATCAGAGTATCGTCAGTTGGTGGAATCTGTTGATGTACAAAATTGTATTATATGGTTTAATATGTCTAATACCTTCATATGAAACCACTGAGACTTTGTCTTTAGATGTCCTTGAGTTCTCTTTGTTTAAAAAAAAAATCCAAAACAAACAAATAAAAACCCCATTTCTTTTTTAAAAAATTTCTTTTGTACTGAATTTGAAACTGTAAAAATTCTAACAGAGTGATTTATTAATAGTTCATGAAAAAGAATGGAAGCAACACTGCTTTACTTTCAAATGTTTCATATTAAAACAGAGGATAAGCAGCTGGGATCACACTTTAATATAATCTTGCCTTATTTTAAGATTTGTTCTGTTTCAACTGTGTTCAAAATATTACTATTCTTTTTTTACTCAGTGCTCAGTCTGCCTGAGGATTTTTTTTCTGTCTCAGGTATTTTGTTTTCCAGCCTGGATCTTACCCTGGAAATGCAGCTGTAGCTTCACTAACCTTTTCTTGACTCAGTCTTCCTTTTATATCATCCTCCCTCTCACAGATTAAAATTCATCTAGCCTAGATCAACTCACTCTAAAAGGTTATATCTTCACAAAAGGTCTGACATATGTGTCATTTTTGCATGAGTTTTTTCTGACTTTGTGATGCAGTATCAATCACCTTTTAGTGGAGGAAGTTTGAAGTGAAAACAGACACAAACACACCTTTGTCCTCAAATTTCTCATTTACTGAAATCAGTTTTAAGGTAAAAAAAATGTACTTTGCATATTGTCAATTCTGCAATAAAGGGAATGAAAATTTGGCTTGGCTGTTTGGTTTAATAGTAGCAAAGCTGGTCAGGAATAACATCCATGACTGGAATAAAAATATAGGTTCTTGTTATCTTCTTTGTTATGTATAGGATATATTACTCATCTCACCCCAAAATTCAGAGTTGGGAGTGCATGGACATAGATCTGTAGAGAAAGTTTGTGTTGGTGTTTTGACTTCTTGTAGTTTTAATACATTTGAGATTATGTTTTGAAAATATTTCCTAATTTTCAAAATTCATTCTTTCCTTAAACACCATATGCCATGGATTTTAATATTAATTCATTCAGCCTGGCTCCCTTTTGCTCAATCTCAGCAGTTGTCAAAGGTACTGAAATTATTCTGATGGCTCACGAAGACCTAAGATCAAATGGTTGAAGCAATAACCAAAAAAACAAAGAAAAAAAATTTTTAAAAAAGTAAAAAAAAAGGAGTATCATAATTTAAATTGGACTGTTATGATTGTTTTGTAACTTCCAAAAAAGATAATTTTGGTTTTGGTTTTTTAGGATTTTTTTGGAGTTTTTTGGGGGTTTTTTTTGTTCCTCTTTCTTTTTTGTTTTTTGTTTGAATGCAATTTGTGTATCTTGTATTCAAAATGTGGAGACATTTTCTGGAAGTTATTCCTAAAAAAAAAAAAAAAAAGGTACTAAAATGTGTAGAATGCGTTCTGCACAGCTTACTCCATCTTAAAGCTAGAAAATAAATAGTAATAGTAAATGAAGTTTTCAGACCCCATAACGTAGCTTGTTCAGACAGTGGCCCAGAGTGGTTCATTTTTAAGCTAATGAACATACATCTAGCTATAGAAAAAGCACTGGAGCTTTAAAATTCCACCTGCCTGAAAGTAAATGTTACTTTGCTTTGAGAAAACACTGTTATTTAATAGAACTCATTTTCTCCATCAGGAAACTTTAACACTTCATTATTACATGTAGTGAAATCAATGGTGTATTTACATATTAATGTCAATGGTATAACTAAATATTCCTAGCAAATGTTCAGCATTCAAAACACTTGTTTACTTTGCATTTGGCTCTCATTTTTAAACTCCTAGAGTTTGTGGTGTCATTAAAATTAACATTTTCCTTATATTTCAGTAAGGACCTGAAAATCGGAACTTGGAAAGAAATTGAATCCCAAAGTATGAAAAAAACATTCTGAATTATTAGAACAAAACAAGTTTAGGAAACAGCTTGTTTATAAATAGGAGGTGGCAGGAGTATCTTATTTAAGGGTAGATTCAAAATGATGGACCTTAACTAGGGTTTTGGAAAGAGCTGCAAGGGAAAATTACAGGATATAATTCAACAGGGTGGTGAAGCTTTTATTGTAAGGCTTGGAACCAGCAAAGGGGTAATATTAGTCACTGCTCCCAAATGTGGCCTTGAAGTAAGTGGTGGAAAGCACCATAAACCTTGAATCAGAGTGTCTCCTTGAGGAATTTAAGCCAGAAGTGTGAGGAATATGCCAGAGTTATTGCTGAAAAACAGGGTGAAAAAGAATTGCTTTTTCACTAACTTCTTCTTTCAGTCATAAAATGGGTAACAAACTTCATCAGCCACAGTAAGACTAGTAAACATATATGAAAAGTAATGGGAATTTCCTTCTAGAAATTTGTATTTGCAATTATCTAACTTGCATACTTATAGATAATTAATAAGATACTTATAAAATACTACAGAAAAATACTTAGAGACTGTAGTTCAGGCTTATAATTGACTTAGTCTGTGCTCTAATTTTTTCACCTAATAACTGATAACATTCAGCTGCCAAAGCAGTTGCATTAAGCCTGAAAATTGTGGCCCTTGCACTTGGATATCACTCAAATATCCAGGGATCTGCAGAGCACCCATGAGTGAGCTGCACTGGCTCCTGCATGCTCATTCTCTAGAACAAACTGGAATTGCTCCAGAAAAGTAGGAGAAAGCAAGTACAAATACTCACAAGTTCAGCCTGAGAGGAGGAGGCTACCAGCAGCCATGATTCAGAGTACTGACTGTATTCAAAGAAACTGAAGTCCATGCACTTGTACATGTCAGGGAATTATAAAAGCCAGCCACCCACTCCGGGATGGGGAACCAGAAACCAGAACTGGGGCTCTCCATGCAGGGTGGCAGGGTAGGGTCTGACATCCAGGACCCAGGCACCACTCCAACCAGGAGCAGACAGCCAGGAGACACCACCTCAGCCCCAAGGTGCATTGGGCACCTCCCCAGGGACAAGCCAAGGCTGTTGGGGATGTGGATCCATCCCAGCCTGGTCCATGGCCAGGCAGGGCAGTGGGGAACCAGAGACCAGCCTTGCTGCAGCATCACTGCAGGGACTGGTGGGTCCAGGGGCTGACACCAGGTCCTGGGCCATGGGCAGGGTGGGAAGGTTTGGTGAGGGGCAGAAATGAGGTCCTTAGCCATGGTCAGGTGGGGGAACCACAGGAAAGTGGCCAGGGACAGTCAGGGCTAATGGTGTCCTCAAGGTCCTGACAATAAGCCTGCAAGTACTGCTGCACTTGATCCATAACAATCAAATCTCTACTCAAAGATGATGGAACTGGTTTTTATACATAAATTTGGGCAACTGGGCACTTGAAACTTAATCTAACATTTAAGTGCTGCTGTATTTTGAAATACAGTGTTATTGAGGGAAATGTGTGTGGGTTTTTTTCTACCAACTCACTTTTCAACAAGCAATCTGGAACAACTCAAGTCTCCCATTGCTGAATCCTAACATAAAGCAGCAGCAATGATGCATGCCAGATCCAAGTAATTTTGCTACTTGTCTGAAGAGCTGTTTATAAAGCAGTTTGCCTCTCCAATGTATCTGCTTGTATACATGGTGTTTTTATGCATGCTGTTATCAATCACTTGCTCAAGAACAATATTTGTACTTGACAGAATTTCCTATATACACATTTTTTTTCTTTTTTTTTGGTGGTGTAAGGAGTAATACACATGAGTTAAATTCAAAGATCTTCCTTTTTTATGGTACTCAACATAGAAAGAGCACACCAGACTATAGAAGAAAGCAAATATTGTAAGCCAGGGCTTTGGATGGAACAAACTGGCAGAGGGTAATTCTACACCCAGCTGTCTCCAGCCCCCACGGGCCACCTTGGCATCAGGGTGGAGCACTGAGACTCTCCTATTATTCACTGCTAACCACAGAAGATGAAGAAAGAAATGAAAGAAATTATTGGATTCTGGAATCAACATTTTTTTTGCAAATATACTATCAGATTTCATGAATAATTTGCCATAGGAAGCTTTTTGGTTAGTGATCTTTTAACTGATTTTGTTGGTTATGGGGAAGTTTTGGTTTGTTTGTTTGTGGATGAGGTTTTTGTTTTGTTTGGTTTTTTTTTTTTTTTGCTGTTTTGTTTTGTTTAGGGTTTTTATGTGTGTGTATTTTTTTTAGTCTGGTAGAAAATCTAAAATGTGCACACAGTGTACTGAGACAAAAACTGCCTTGGTGAGGTTAGGGTCTTTTTCTGTGAAAGCTAAAAAGGACATGATCAGGACATGGTCAAAGGAAGCGACTAACTGAGAACCAGAAGTTACTACTACAAATTTAATTTTAGAACTGTCTGGACAAGATCATTTGTAAAAATGGAGCTGGTACAGGAAGAAACAGCAATTTAAAAGCTGGAGAAGAGTAACCAAATAGGATTATACACTGCAACTACTGAAATTCACTCCAAATGAACTGATTTGTTCTATATTGTCTTTCAGGGTGACTTTGGCTAGATAGGGAAAATGTGTTTGGGGACTAGAAGGCACTAATATCCTGCTTTGGGTTTTGTTATTGTACAAAATTAAATATGTGCTCTAACCCAAATTGATTCTCTGAGGGCTCTTTTCCAAAATATTTTCATAATCGCTGTTGTGGGATTCTTTTAAATCTTCACTACGGTTTATCCCCTATATAATACTTCACAAGCAATGATTCCTTCATTAGCCCTATTTAACACATCCTGGAGTATCAAACCCTTTGTACCATATCAGCAACACTAATTCTTTAATAGGTGCTGCTCTGAGGATTCTAATAGAATAATATCCTTTAGGTATTCTGTCATCCTAGAAGTTTCTTCAGGTATTTATTTGTTGGTTCTTGTCTTGCTGTCAGTAAAATTCTGAAGTCAGTAAAGTTTTAAATAATCAGAGCAAGTTAATATTTCAATTTTTAATTTTAATAAGAACAGGTAAAAAATACAAGAAGCCACTTGCTAAACATTTCTAAGTAGCTGTTTTTCAAAAAGTATTCTGTTTTAATTTATGTATTATCTTGCTGTGAGGTGAAGATGTTTGCATTGAATTTGGGCATGTTATTTTTTCTTAATTTATTTTCTAATTTTTGCAAAGTTTGCATTTAATTTTCTTAAAAAAATTAGCATAGATTAGTAGAATCACATTTTATATATTACTTTTTTTTTTATCCCATTTTTCTCTCTGTTTATTTCCTTCTACCAAGGAATTGCATTTCTCCCAGTATCAGGAGATGCAGAGAACACAAAGAGGATACTGTTTACTCAATTAGTCATCCCTTGAACCGTTCCTTCATTCAACTTTAAAAGGTTCTTTTCAATAGTGTTAAAAATGTGCTGACAACAAGGGCAAATCTCAAAACAAGAAAAATAATTTTTACACTGACAATTTATTTGTGAGTTGTCTATGATAATTACCTGTACATCAATATAATTTAATGGAATTAAAATTTAAAAAATACGGCGTGAGGCTGAAACAAAGAATATAGAATGAAAGATCAAAAGCTTTATTATTGTCCATATAATCTGGATTTTCCTCCCTTGTACATAAGCCCTAAGCTAATGACAAGGTCACCAACAACACTGCTTGTATCATTCCCAGCTGTGACAGAACCAACCAAAAGAACATTTTTTGTACCTGTAAATAGGGATATGATAGCAAAAACAATGCTTGTCTTGCATCCAAGAACAACAACAACCAAAAAAAAAAAAAGCAAGAGAATTGTTAATTCAATACAAACAAGTCCATTTCGAAGCACTTCTGTGTGTCTTTCCTTGCCTTGGATTCTGACTATTTATCTTCATGCAAACTCTTCAAGGTAGAGAAAAGCTATTTCCCCACCTCTGCCCATGTAGGCCAGAAGATTCTCAAAGGAAATAAACAGTTTCTAAGCATATTGTAGTCCACAGTAAAAGGCCTTGGCTCCTCAGATGTTCAGTGTGTTATTCAAAATTGAGGTATTGCAGAAGTTTGTGGTTTCTTGCCTAGTTTTAACCCCAGAATCCTGTTTTGTTTTTTTTTTTTTTTCCAATCAGTCAGGACACCAGGGTTATGCCTCTGACTTAGCTGAGTATGGAGTAGGAAAACTGCTGAACTCCCTAATGAGAGATAAAGAATAAATTCTCCCTCAGAAATTCTTCAGTATATTTTCAATTCAATTATGTTGGTTGTGCTCTATTGATGCATTAAGGTACTTCATCTATACTAAAATATCAAGGGGCAAGAGTTAAAAGTAATTAAAGATATCTAAGCAGGAAGATGCAATGAGATTTTTCATGGCATTGTCAGATATGTCTTATCAACTAACTTATTATCAATCAACAATAATTTAGAAAACTTGATGATGCTGGTTACTGAAGGACCCTGGCTAAGCTTTGCAATTTTCATTTAAGAAGATGCTGGAGTTGTCTTCTACCAAGGAATTGCATTTCTCCCAGTATCAGGAGATGCAGAGAACACAAAGAGGATACTGTTTACTCAATTAGTCATCCCTTGAACCATTCCTTCATTCAACTTTAAAAGGTTCTCTTCAATAGTGTTAAAAATGTGCTGACAACAAGGGCAAATCTCAAAACAAGAAAAACAAGAAGGAGGTTGTGTACCCAAAACTATCAGGTTGTATTAATTTTCTTGATATGTTAGTAGTGGCAAATTATAGTAAAAAAGAAATAAAACCAACAAGACTTTCATTAAAGTCATGGAGGTTGAAAAATGCAGTTTCTCAGTGCGAAAAAGACTTTGAAGGTCCTTGAACATGAGTCAAACCTCTGAACAGCAGATAATCAAAATGATTACTCTTTAATGTCACTTTTACTTCTTTGCTGTCAGAATGTCCAAATTTAAAAACAGCAAGAAATTTTTCTTTCTTTTCTTTGACTTCAAAATAATCAACAGTTCAAAAAGTTCTAAATCTCCTGTCAGTTCTCTCTAACTGTGGGAAATGTAATATTTATTTTCTCAAATGAAGAAGTAATAAAAATAAAAACCCAAACCTGAATTCCAGCTGTGCCTTTCAACAAATACTGTTCTTCCTCACTAATAAAGGCTAATAGAATTCCATTAACATTGCCAGTATTATTCAGACATCAGTGCTCCACTGAGGTTTTGACAGACTGCTACATTTCTTTATTGCATTCCAAGATATTTCTCAGTTGGAAAAAGACATCTGAAATTTTCAGAAGTTTTCATTGGACTTGAAAGCTATAATACATAGGAAGACTATTTCAATCATATAAATAATTTGATCATATGAAAAATTTTAGTATATGAATCATATGAACATATGAACAATTGTGTAAGAGGGTGTGGTTTCAGTAGGTGAAAACTTGTGAGTGCTATGAAAAGACCTAGATGAGCACATGCCTCTCAAACCTTGTGATAGAAACCAAAAAAACCAAAAAGATTAAGTACAAATCTAATGCCTCCAGAAAATCTGTTTAAATTATATTGGAGGGTGATTCCAATGTGATAAAAAAGCCAAAATGTAGCATCTGATGAGAAGCAGGAGGATTTTGATATTTCCTGGGACTATATAAACAATTCATGCTTTGTGACCAATTGGTTAGAGATTGTGATCTGCAAAATATCTATTTGTGCACCTTCAGCTTAAAAGCTTGGCTCATAACTAGGTATATAATACTAGTTTTCAATAAAACATAAAAATGAAGGAAGGATGTTAGTATTTCAGGATTTTTGGGCCAGGCAGACACCACAAAGGATAATTTTTAAAATATTTCTTTCAAATTTATTGAAAACTGTTTCTTTATAATTCCAATAATTCATAAATTTGAATACTTTTCTCTCAGAACTTTGCAGCATCCTGGGCAGCAGTGACAGCCCCAGAAGAAATGCAAAAATTCATCTACATCATCTTATCTGTACTTAGTGAGGGAGTTTAGGCTATATTCTTGACATCTATCTCTATGTTATAAATGTCTATTTTTGTCTTTTTTATTTTTTAATTAACTTTGTGTATGGTCTCTGCCACTACTTATATCCCATTAAAAAATCTAAATTTGAAATTTGCATTTAAAGTGAATGAAGTAACAAAAAGATTAATGGATATAACTTAACCCACTTTAAATAGCTCATGAATCTAAGGGTAGTGGTGTCCATGTTTGCAACTTTATTCTGAAAGAAGAAGGCAGACTCCTTTTTTTTTTCCCAGAGTAATGATTAAAAAATAGACAAACCCCAGCACAAGATGTGTGACATCAACAAAAACAAACCCATGAAAATAGCTGCACATGCTTGATGGATTGCCACTTCTTTGAAGCAGGAACAGTAGCTGGGTTTACACAGTGTTTCATGGATGTTTTTTCAATTCAATGCTTCCATTTACCATAAACCAGTTTGGTTCTAACACTGCATCTTCTCTATATTTAAGATGAGATTCTGTTTAGAATGATTGGTTTACTCATTCCCAATAAAAATTTAATTGGTCTCTTTCGGAATCCCAAGTATTCTTTAAACAGCAGTCTCACATGTATAAGTATGTTTTCTTGTAATTGAAATTACAATTTTCCAAGAGTTAAAAACATGTTCTGCACAGTAAATAGGTTATAAAGATCTCATTTGTAATTTAGATGTTATCTCTAGGGTTACTAGACCTGCGTTGGGCAAGTAATTTTGCAGTTGAAAAGAGATCTCTAGGGAAGGCTAAAACTAAGAGTCTTAGCAAATCATTTTGCATTCCCTTGGAACTTTTTGGGACCTCAAATTGTCTTGTTCCTCAGGGTGAAATGACGACAATGCTCCCCCAAAAAACTGTGTCTGAATGAAGATTGAGAAAAACTCAAAAGATGAGATAATCCCTCCTTGGAGAAGCCAGTCAGGCAGGGAGCAGGGTTGGGAAAGGGGCTTGAATTCTGCTACTGAATGCCTTGGTTTCCCCTTTTTGCACTTGTACGCATGACTATGAGATTTCCCTAGTTAGATCTCTCTTCCTGGCTGAAAAGAAACTCTCAAATTCCAAACTACGCAGTTTTGGCATAAGATTGTGTCAAAAATCTCTTTCTTACCAAATGTTGCAATATATTTTATGAACATTTTTCAGATTAGAAGTTTAATTGTAATATGTATTTCTCCAAAAAAAAAAAAAAAAAAAGAAAGTAAATATGCAACTCTAAGGGCAAGAAATAAAAGTCTAAACTGAGTTCCAACCAGTAACTATCATTAGACTCAAATTTCCAAACTTCTGGTAACAAATACCCTTTTGTGAGGGCTCATTCCAATTAATTATTTGAATAATCATTTGCTTTACTGTGTCTTGGATAATCTTCAGACTTTTCCTGAAAAAAAAAAAAAGGCTTGGATAGTATTTATTTGTATGAAGTTATAGGCTCACTTTTGAAAATAGAATGGGATTGATTATCAATATTCTCCAAGAAAAAAAAATCCACAGAGTAAAGAAAACAACATTGGTAGATGTGTGGGGTGTTTTTTCAATTTTTCTTTTTTCTTCTCCATCCTTTCTATGTGTCTGCATGATGCTTAAAAAGAAAAATTTAGTTTTGAAGGCATGGATCAGATATGGCCTTTCAGAAAAAAAATTATTAAGTTGTTCTAATTTTTAAATATATTAAGTATATTTATTTTTAAAACTTGCGTTAATCAATTTTATAAGTTTCATTCATGTTCCATCCATATGCAATTGTTCTTACATCTGCAATGGCAAAATAAAACAGAAATGCTGCTTCTGATGACTATGTATTACCTTTTCTCCATTTTAGGAAGCTTTTGTCTCATTCATTTCCATCAATTCTTAGGTCATTCTTCAAGCTAAGCTTTGCATTTAGAGCTCTGGGTTAGCTGGGTTAGCAGAAAGTTGTCCTGCTTCTCGTTTGGCTTTCAGGCTTTCTCTTCATAAAAAAGCACGGGCATTTTAAGAGAGATAAATGACTTGTGCTGAGTTGACTTCAAGTTCTTCTGGTTTCATGGAATCATAGAATGGTTTGGGTTGGAAGGGACCCTACAGATCATCTTCTTCCAATCCCTGCTCCTCCTTCCCCCTGAAATGAAACTGAAACATTAAAAAGATGAATCCTTCTATCTTCATCTTAAATCTGTTTTAATCCCATTGTTAGGGTTTCTGCATACAGCAAATTTACCTTGCTGCAGTGTTGCAGTGCAAGAATGTGAAATTTGCAGAATTAGAATAAAGAAGTCTTGCTGCCATAATATGAATGAAGAGTACACATACTTCACCACAAGGAAATATAGATGCTGTCCTAAATCAAGTGATTAAAGCTAAATAAATTAGTTAAAGTGGACTTCCTGTATTTTTTCTTTAAAGAAAGCTCTTTCTGAGGAAAAGAAACAAACAAAAGATCAGAAAAATTAAATTTTTTAGTATTTTTTATCTTCTAATTTGTAACTTTGTTTTGCCACAAGAGACTTGTAGATCAATAAATGCCAATTTTCAGTGATAAAATGGAATGCTTGGCAGGGAAGTGGTTTGTCAAGGGATGAAAACAGGATACTTACCAATTTAAAGCTGTTAAAATATTACTCAAAAAATGTGCTTCTAACCTTCTGTCTCTTCTTGGCATCATTTCTCACTGCATTATTGCACATACACTAAAAGAACAATATGCTCATTTATCTTGGATCTTGTTAGTATTATTCCTGTGCGGTTTGATGTCTTCAAGCCAACCAGATGATTGCTCCATTTGGGTGGAACTTCTGTCGAATTCCTAATTTTCATCTCAGACATACAAGTACTCTATCAACTACAAGGAATTTTTTGAACCAGTATTCCCTTAATCTGTGTGTCTGTCACTTAACAGTGCTCACACATTTCTGGTTTACTTAAGGATTATTGAATATCCTTATTAGAAAAGGGAAATTCTCTCAAGATCTTTGTCTGCCACTCCTTTATGTCATACTGTCTTATTACTTTTTTTAAACTTGTCCATGGCAATTTTCTTATGAAATACCTCTACTCTTTTGTGCACAAGATCTCCCAAAGAATCTTATATAATTCCTTGACATACAAGAGCTTAAAATAACACAGTGTAGAGGCTTAAGCATTCAAAACAGGCAATCTTTGGATTTAGAATATTGAAATTAATGCCAGACTGAAAGGACTCCGCTCGTCTCACATCCTTGTGAATTACTTGGCTTCTTCTGCCAGCAAATGTGTGGTTTCGTGGTAGGAAAAGAGGGAATGGTTACCATGGAAACCGTCATACAATCCAGTGTGGTGCTTATGTTACTGCACCTCTGAGACAATACAAAGCTGCCTTCTTAATCCCTTTAGTGCTGCTGGTTGAATGTTGTATGCCCAGTAAAGTGGCACTTGTAGGTCCCTTGGCTGCACGCTCTATTTTCCATCTTCCTCTCAGTGCAGTAATGGGCCTCCTACAAATGGTATGAAATAAAACCCCAAGCCCAACATTCAGAGGTAGAAACTTAGTGCTCTGCTTGAAAAACACACAACTTCCCCCCAGACTGTAATGACTGGGATTTTATGAGGTTATTTTACATCCTCCTAAAAATCTTTAAACACTAACTGATGTCAATAGAGATACAATGAACTTTGTTCAAAGCATAGGAGATGCCTCAGTGCAATTCAATTTTTCCAGAGATAATTTTATGCATTTAGTTCACTGCTTACTAGAATCAGTGAATTTGGGGGACAAAATAAGACAAACTGCATAAAATTAAGGCTTAGTTGATTGTTTTGTTGTGGAGCTCGACACATTTAACATCTGCTAAATTTCATTTAACACTGTGGAACAACTGAAAGTTGTGGCCCCAGAGGAGTGGACAACTTCAAATTAATACAGTATTTTGCAGCAGCTTTCTCATTAGATTTTTATGCCAATGGTATTTCATCAGTGTTTTGTATGTAGCCATTAGAATTCTCACTAGAGAGAAGACAGGCATCTATATTATAGGGAAATGCTCCAATAATGTAGGTGTAGGGAAATTGTGGAAAAGTTAAGAGTCTTTTGTTATTGCATATTGGTAACATATCCAAATATTCATTCATAAAAAGGATAGATTAAAAATTAATTAAGCTTGGCAATTATGATCTTGCCTGAAATGTGGGGCAAGGGAATATTTGCACAGCTGAAAATTTCAGGAATTTTCATTTTCTTCTTGTGTCTGAATCATGACATGTATTCAAATCTCTCCACTGCCTTTTATCTCAGGATTTTGCCTTTTGATTTTCTTCCATCTTAATTTAGGAAAGTACTGTAGCACAAACACAAATTCTCTCAAATGCCTTAAATTACAGCTTTATCCTGAAAACTTTCATTTCCAGCAGTCTAAACTGAGAGTTTTGCTCTTTTGTCATTTTGTCCAACCCTTGCACCTATATTGTTCAAATTGTTGTAGGTCAAATCACCTTTAGGTAGTTATGAAAATGCTTTTGTGGGCTGTAGGCTAATGCACCTCTGAGCAGAAGCACAAGTGAAATGATACTGGCAGTATTTCAATGTTAGATTGTAAGTTATAAATAATATCTTTACAATTCTAGATCCTGTAAAGTACAATGATTTAAAATGTTGAACTTCCCTATTTGCATACACAATATGCATTTTAAAGGGGAAAAGTGGAACTTGTGCACCATCAGCAACACCTCAAGAACAGGTCCAACAAATGCTTGCTTTGTCCTTGTACATCTTTCAGCATCTCT
>WBNP01004404.1:94773-110655 GCA_013401095.1 Passerina amoena | reverse complement strand
GTTTATGACTTTTTGATCATTGCTTTGACTTACAGAGAACCCCCCCCCCCCCCACAGGTGAAGCAATCAATGAAATTCTAATAGAATCCAAAATACCTTTCAAAGTTAATGAGGAAAAAACCATTAAAATTGTTGGGGTTTTTATGTGTTTTGTTCAATACTATAGTTTTCATGACTACTCTTTATAAATTTATTCTGAAAATTGAGGGAAATGCCTTGCTCCAGACCAGGACCATGGTTCCATCCAGAAAGCAGGGCAGTCTACAGGAAAACTGCTGTTCCTGGTCTGAAACATGTCCTGGGTCAAAGGCAGAGAGGGGGAGAGGTTTTGGTGTTGGGCAGGTAGAACAAAGCTGGTTATTGCCTTTAGGGAAGTAATGCTTCTGTTCATTTAGGTTGCAGATACAAAGAATATTGTTCATTGGACGCTTCTCTTTTCTTTGTTATTTTAGTACTGTTAGTTAATGATGCAAGCCTGACATTTTAAATAAGCAGCTTTGAGAGCTTTCATTCTAAATTTGAGATCTTGTATTCACAATTACTTCACGGACACCAAAATGTAAGTTTGTATATGTCTTTAAATGTCTCTTTCAATTAGATGGTAAAGTCATAATAAATCACATATCTATGCCTGATTCCTTGCAATACCTTAATTATAATCTTGACAATGTAAGTTCTGAGCAAAAGGTTTTATCAGCATATCTGAAGTGAATTTACTTTGAGGATACCTGCAATGTTGAGCACAAAATAATAACTGTTTTCAATGTGTAAGGATATGTTAGTTTTTATTCATGAGCACAACCAGCTTGCATGTGTGCTTTTCTAATCAGGTAAAACAATGAAAAACATACTATACAACCCACAGCTGAGTTCCAAACTTTTGTTATCAGAGATGATCTGTTCATCTATCTGGGTTAATAAAAGTCAAGAAGGAATCTGAGGTGTTGTTTTATTTCTTACTTGCTCAGAGCTGGCTGACTGTAGAAGTGATGGATTTATCCATGCAGAGGCACAGGCGTTGGGCAATTATTGTACTATATCACCGTGAAACGCTCTGTGTGCCACTGCTCTATGAAATGATTGTAGCTTCTTCAGCTATGGCAAAGTTTTTGACATAACCAAGACTTTAAAAAGTAACATAAAAGGAGTAAGAGGAATTGTGTGTGAGCAAAAATTCGGAATTCTCCACTACCATAACACTGCACCATTAAGATGACAAACACCATTGTTAACAGCACACAGAACACTGCAAAGGTCTTTTGGCCAGGAAGGTTATCTTCTTTTATAATCTGCAGATTTATAATGAATCATATGAAAGCATAATGAATTTGAATTGAAAGAAATTTTTTTAATCACTTAAAAAATTAAATTGTCATAAGCAGTGAGATTTATATTTTGAGTGTCATCTGAAAGAGTTTATCTGCAGGAGTATGATGTCATTAACATCATGTAGGTTTTCCTGAGCTCCAGCCCAGTAGAAAGAATTACAACTTTTTTATAACCATGCAATTTACTGCAACAGCTGGTATTTCTCTGGAAGCATTTTATATGGATGTGACCTGACCACCCACTATCAGCATTTCAGAAGGCCAATTACTATATTGTTAGGCAGAATATGATGATTCACTTTCATTTAGTGCATTACTACTGAAATCCTATAACCCTGAAATAAAATGTAATTGAATTTGTATAGAGCTAATTGTGGAAACTATTAGTAACTCCATAGATGAATGATCTCAAATATTTATATTTTATCCGAGAAAATGGATTCATTTGAACTATTGTTGATAGAATCATCCTGATGACTACTTTGGTTTACATAGAATGTAGAATATTGGAAATGAAGTTATGGAAATTTAATTAATATTTTGCTAAAAGATTTTTTGAAACATCACCAAATAATAAGATATATATTGCTATTTTATCCTTCTTGTACCAGGGCTTACATGAGTATCATGTTCTTTTAACTCTCCTTACAGCTTTTATGCTTTTCTTTCTGGGTGATATTTGTGCCCAATTATCAGAATTTCAGTTTTTGATAAATTGTATAAGAGGGTACACATATGTTTTTTCTGCATAATGAGGGGAAAATTAATGCTATCTAAACCTAGACTTATTTAAATGAGGTATCCAAAAATTAACATTTCATATAAAATTATGTGCTCACCAATTTTCTGTCAATCATTTAATTCAATTGAGAAGAAAAAGTTGGAAGAAGCAGTCTTTCAACATTGCAAATATTGAAAAAAAAATAAATTATTTGATTCTCAACAGGATTTGAAAGTTTTTAACAATTCTCAATTTCTTTGTCTTAAAAAGTTATTTTCATGGTGTAATGCCTTTCTAAAGTTATTACATGTTAGTTTACATTGCTATGCTAGTATTCTGATTAGTTTGTAGTTACAAATAATTCTTATACTTAATACCTTTTGTTGATGATGTTACACATAAATAATAGTATTATGGTAGTAAATTCTTTAACACACCATTACCAAGTGATTCAATAGTAAATTTATTGAAACTGATTAGATTACATTAATGTAGAAATTGTATGAAATTATAAAAAGTTTTTCTTACAATGTTCTCAGTTGGTTCAGTTTTTAATATTCCATGAATCTCTTTGTTTTGATTGTGTTTCATTCTGTCTTCAAGCTGATGCAATTCTTAGGAAATGTCTTTATATCTCTCTTGATAAAAATTACATTTATAATAAATGTAAATTATAATCATAATTTCTGTTGCAATAAAGGAAAGATTGTAATCTGAGACAGAGGTGAAAAAGATTACCTTTTAAAAGTATGTCTTATAAAGTAATATAATTATAAAACCTATCAATTCTTTTTTTATTTTATAACAGAAATTGAAAACATTAAAAGGCCTTTGTTTTTGTTTTTTTCCACAATGAAACAACTAATATTTTGATTTTTTGCCAACAATATTCTATTATGAGATTCTATGTAAATTAGATTCTTTGGCACTTTTCTCAATAGTCACAGCTGTAGCGAGAAGCAACCACTTTCCCCAATTCTTCTTAAATAATAAGCTTAAAAAAAAAAGTGAGTGCAGATTTGGAAAAAGAAAGCTGCCTGTGCTTATTTCTCAAAATCTTCTGGGTTCAACACTCTCAAGTATTTATTTATCTAACAAGCTAAGGAGTGGTGTAGAAGGACAGCACACGACAGGTCTCTAAACTTTTCAAAGAGCCACTGGGATTATTTGTCAGCATTAGCAGCAGTTTGCAGCCAGAGCAGTTTGTAAACAATCTCAGAGCTCTCCAAAGACAACGGCGACTTCTGGCAGAGGCTGCAAACAGAGCAGCCTTTATTTAACCTTAGTGTGCGTGGTTTAGAAGGAGAAATCAAACCCTCGGGCTAATTGCCGAGGGCAGAAGGATCCCAAACCCAAGGAAACCCAACAGCTCAAATATCTGCTCTCTTGGGAAGTTTCTTGTACATTTAGTTAGATCAATTTGGAGCATGCTTGTCTTACTATTTACAGTCTTTTACAAATAATTAACCCCCAAGAGAACAAAGTGATTTTTGCCCAAGACAAGTAACAGTAAGAAAAATATTGCAAAAGAGTAAAGCATTATTTTCATTCCCAGTAGAATGTGGAAAGTTACCTTCTATTAGGAAAGAGAAGAAATGGGAAAAAAAATTCACAAAATAAAGATAAAACTATAAATAAGCCATGTTGCCATGAAGAATTAGGGAAAAAAAAAAGCTGTGAACCACTGTATAGAAAATTACAGGTATGGAACTAACAGAAATCAGACCAGTTCATCTCTACAGCTGTATATTACAAGGAAAATTACCTGTTAAAGAATCCACTAGGTCCTTTTTCTCTTAAATTTGAAATTTGCATAATTTGAATTGGAAAATGCTAAAAAGATACTGTTTTCAAATAATGTGGTTTTTAAATATTAAAATACGTTATTTGTTTTTACCTATATAATTATTTGCAGCAAGATGCAATGTTAACATATTCACCCCAGTTTTGGCTACCTGTGTTCAAGGCCAGCTCTGACACTGTGCAGCCATAAAACATTCTATCAAACTTCTGCACAAACAGTTAAATTGTAAGAGTTTGTTTTGTGCCCATCCTGCACCTCCAGCCAGTGCTTGGGCAGCTCTATTTATGCCCAGCCTCAGGACCAGCCATGCCCATTCCCAGCCTGGCAGACCTTGCATCCTGGGCTTTCATTAAAATCCAGATATTCTTTTGTCATTTATCTTCATGGCAAAGGAGATAAATTAATAGTAAATGTAGTTCTTCACAGACTTTTTTTTCAGTACCCTTGCATATCTATCTGCTTTGAAAGGTCCCCCATCCTTCTGTGGACACAATCTATGCCTGTAATCAGCAGCTCTGATTATTAGTCTGTTTGGAATGTGAGGATCACTGTATTTGCTCCCACCTCTACTTTTTAAGATTCCAAAGAAGCAATCCCTAGGTTGCACTTCAATTCCCATGGCTTAATAGAGCATGCATTTGTTCTACCCATAGTTTTTAGCAGAGACTAAAATCTTTCCCTCGTTCAATGTCCCTTGGCATTAAACCAACTTTCCAACTTAAGTTGAGAAGTGTAGTCTCCAGTTAGTGAGAATCTGGAGGATCTCTTATACTACTGGGTGTTGGGGAAAACACTGGTTGAAGTCACTGAGTAGTTTGATTGATGTTCATGTAAATACAAATATAATTCCACTAGGAACTTGGAGATACATCTTGTCCATGAAAAAGAATTGAATCCATTTTTCAAACCCAAGATAAGTAAAGTATTCAAACTCAGGAGTATTTTCAAAGTGCTTGTAAAATAGCTTTGAATGAACCATCATATCCTGATACATTTTTGAATTATATACAGAGCAAACATATTTATAGCTGAGTCTAATTTCTGCAGAAATACATGTGCATGCATGGAAATATTTAAAGATATATCTTCTATGGTTTTATGTAAATAGTTCAGCACATATCTTTAATTTCTACCTTTTATGCACGTAAATAATAAAATTCCTTCAGGAGAGAACATACATGTATTGAATTTAGTGTATGAAATTCTGAATATAAGGTATTATTTTACATGTGCATCATTATTTATTTCATAGACATTACCAGAGAAGAGGGGCAGCTTGTTATTTACAATTAAAGAGCTATATGCTCTTAATCTAAATATTTTAAACCATTTTGAATTCCAACTATTTTAATAGATTAATTTTGTTCAGTAAACGGTAGCAGTAATGGTTATAGTCTCTCAGTAGAGCAACAGGCACCTTGTACATTCTCTGTTTGGTTATTTACTTTTTCTTACTTGAATAGAGGAGAGCATTGTAGATAGGCTTAAATTGGTCACAGCAATCCAGTGGTTGAGTACAAGAAAAAAAAAAAAAAAAAAAAAAAAAAGAAAATTTATAATAATTTTGTGTGGCTAAAAACTTACTCTATTATCCTGTCTCCCATGAAGATGGATGCACATTGATAAATACTTCTATTAGAACATGACAAGCATACATAATATTACTTCTTACATTCTTGCATTTTCCAGGTATTTTGAACTCTTTTCAGTCCTCTTGAAGTTTGTATGTTTCTAAAGTCCTTGAATCTCTTTGCCAACAATTCATCAAAGCGACCCATGAAAGCACGTAAGACTTTTGTGCCAAAAGAAGTCCTTTAGTGGTGACTTCTGTAGGAAAACTTCCTGTTGAAAAAATAGCCTTTTTTAAAATTTATTTTTGTTCTGAACATAGAATTTAGGTGCTTTGGCTGAGCATTTGTTAAAAATGTTCTGCTCCTCTTTTGCAAATACTTAATTGCTTCCATCATTTTGGTTTTAGGATTCAATTTTCTGTCACTGAAAACCAGGGACTTTATAGTAAAATGAGTAATAGTGGTATAGTCAATTGAGTAGATAAGCGTCTGAGGTGTTACTATACAATTAAATGAAAAAGCTAAGTGTGACCTGAAATATATGCCAGTAAAATGAGAGTTCCTATTGAACACTGTAATCATTTAAGTTGGAAAAGTCTTTTAAGATCATCAAATGCAAATACTTACCCAGCCCTGCTAAGTCCAATAGTAAACCATATCCCTAAAGGTTTGTTTGTTTGCTTGTTTCTTGAATTTGAACTAACCAAAAGAAAAAAAAAATGGACTGTATAACCTGAAGACAAAATGATGTCTCAATGTTTTGCTACTGATAAGAAAGTTGCATTATCATTGATAAGCACAGCCTACTCCAATAGAAGATTTTTTATGGGAAAAAACTAAAACTATTATTGTCAGGTCTGTGGCAATTCCAAAGATTGGCTCAAAATACAACTATTCAAAAAAGTTGGTATCTAATAAATATGCATAGGGGTTTTCATCTCCATTATTTTCTTCCTCAGTGATTAATGAATTAAAAGATGATACTATTTTCCTATTGCCCTCGAGTTAAGCTATAGAAATACAACTTAATTAAAAAGACTTTTGGCAGTAGGACTGATTTACATAAGGGTTAGATAGGTTGGAAAGTCAGAAATAACAGCTGTTAAATAAGAGAAAATGAGCTGGCTTATAAAGAAAATGGACTCCATTATAAAACATGATTGTATTACAGGATGTGAGAGGAAAATGAAAATGCCGGTCCATACACTGCACAGAAAAAGTGTATTTCCTAAATAAGTAGGAGGGATGTTCAATGAAACAGCCATTAAAGACAGGAGTAAATGAGCACATAAATGCCTCATACAACAAGGACTCAAATTATTTTATTACCAAAATGTGATAGCAAAATTAAAAGACAGCTGCATATTTATTCTTTTCACATCCAAGAATTTTTTAAATCATTGAGGGTTTTAAAAGTAATACTTTCTTTCTTACCTTCTTTTTTTCCTGCCAAATACAGGATAAAGATATTTACTAAAATTATGATGAAAGCTATCTGTGTCAATATAAATTAACAGCAATGGCCCTGGTGATACGCATTTGCTTTCATGTTAGCAGAAGACAAAACCAGGAAGGTTTTAGAGACATCAAAAAACTTTACACTTTCTTAGTAACACTAAGGTGGCTACTACTGTCAAATAATCTAAACATATGAACAGCATAGCTAGCAGTGAACTTTATAAACAACTAAAAAATTAAGATGTTTCCAAGCTATATTCCTACTCATTCCGTATTCCTACAAGTTTTTAAGTTTACAAGGTATTTCTCTGATGTTAGTTTATTTTTAATTTCACTGTCTCTGAAAGCTTCTTGGATATTTCCTTCATAAATGCCACCAGTACTCTTGCATAAGGCTCAGAATCAAAAAAAAAAAAAGGAACAGGAAATGAGTAAAATTATTTCTAATCTGTCTCAAGGTATATATTTAATGGCGTGTTCTCAAAGCTCTGTGAAACATAAAGGAAGGGATGCTTAAAGGAAGGAATGCTTCAAGGAAGAAATATGGCCCGTATCATGCTACTGTTGAATGACTTTGAGCTCCTTATGGAGGATATAGAAATTTTGCAAGTATTTAGTGATTGCTCTCTTAGACTTAAATGTGCAGTTTAGGAAGAACGAGGACATCCTAGCATAAATTTGTAAGGAACATTTTAAGCATCAGTCTCTAAACTTCTCTGTCAGATCCCAGAGAGTACTGAATAGGTTCACTAATTCCTAGTATCAGAGAATCATAGAATAGTTTGGGTTGGAAGGGACCATAAAGATCATCTCATTGCAACCTCCTTCTATGGGCAGGAACACCTTCTACTAGACCAGATTGCTCAGAGATCCATCCAATCTGTCCCTGAACATTCTGGGGATGGATCATCCACAGCTTCTCCACAGCTTCTCTGGGCAACCTGGGCTGCCAGTGCCTCACTACCCACACAAGGAAGAATTTCATCCTAATACTAATCTAAGCCTACTCTCTATCAGTTTGAAGCCATTCCCACTTGTCCAGGAGTATCACTACGTGTCTCTGCCAAAAGCTGCTCTCCCTCTCTCACAGCCTCTTTGGGTACTGGGCCTCTGCAGAGCCTCCTCTTCCCAAGGCTGAACATCTCCAGTTCTTTCAGCCTTTCCTCACAGGAGAGGTGCTCCTGCCCTCTGATCATCTTTGCAGCCTTTGCCTGGACTCGTTCCAACAGGAACTCATTCCAACTTCTTTTTTCTGTTGGGAGACCCAGAGCTGACCTTCACTGCAGGGACAGTGTCACAACAGCAGAGTCAGCTCCCTTGGCCTCCTGGTCATGCTCATTTTGGTGCAGCTCAGGACACAGTTGATCTTCAGGGCTGCAAGAGCACACTGGTGATTCATACTGAGCTTTTCCACCAAAAACATCCCAAAGAACTTTTCTCCACAGCTGCCCTCAAACCCTTCTCTACCCAGCCTGCATTTGTGTTTGGGTTTGCCCAAAGGCACTTTGCACTTGGCCTTGTTGAACTCCATGATATTCACACAGACCCACATCTCCAGGCTGTCTAGGTCCCTCTGGATCCAGCCCTTCCCTCTGGTGTGTGACTGCACCACACAGTTTGGAGTTATCACCAGATTTTCTGAGGGTGCCTCATTCCCACTGTCCATGTCACCAACAAAAATGTGAAAACTTACTGGCCTCAATACCAAACCCTGAGCAATGTCACTTGTCACTGGTCTCCACTTGGACATTCAAAAGATCCTAGACCAGAAGTGATGGTAAAAGACTTTTATTTTTCAGAAAATATACCCAAATCATAGAAAGTTTATTATAGATAAAAGCCACATGCATACACAAAAAAACCTACAAAACCTAAACAATTAAAAAACCCAAGTGCATAAGTCTGAAGAGAGTAAAAAATAATAAAAGACCCAGTCAGCAGATGAGAGTCAGACAGAGAGAAATGCTAAAATGACTGTTTATTTGGAAGCAAATTTGCCCTACAGTGAGACATAAGAGTCACAAATAGAAAAATGTACATGTGGTGTTATAATTGGAAATTTTAATAAAACCTTCTGAAATGGTACAATGGCCCCTCGTTGCAATTTTTAGATAGGACACCTCAATATTATCAAGATCTTGAGCCTTTATTGACAGTGATTGCAAGCTTAAATCTCGAAGTCATTCTTGGTCTGTTTTGCTACAGTGTTAGGAATTTCTTCCTTTCTCAGGGGGTTTTGATAAACTGAACACATAGCCTGGAAAATACAATTAAAAATGTTTATCTTCTTATAGAGATGAAAGCCCACAGAAGTGATGTAAATAGCAAGCACAAATAATTGTTTTTATTCTTTTAATCTGAAGGGATTTCCAAGGCAACTTACCACCAGAGCTGAATACTGTGCTGAAGTGGCTAAGTGATTCCCAAGTGAGACTTGCAAAGCAAGCTCTGATATATCTGCAATTGTCTGCATGGAGATAGTGATAATAGAGACCTCTGACATTGGGTCTAGAAGGCTCATTATATCATACACAAAAGACTGAACAGCTGCATTGCCATAGTGATGTATATGGATAGCACTAGACCAGGGAAAAACAACTATAAATATAATAAGCAACTTCTTATAAAAGTAGATGTGATTAAAGATCATACTTAAATCCCTTCCTTTTTAATAATTCTGATTATCAATAAAACTCAGAGTTTGAATGACGAAGAACCTTGATTTTCCTGAAATGTTATATTGTGCTGCCAAGACAATCTGGAGAGAATTTTACAGCCAGGACTCCAATATGGAGGAGCACTGTCTCCTAATGATGCCATTCACATAAAAGCCATCTAGCAAGATAAACTAGTTCAGTCGAATTAATGACCTACATTTCTACTTGCCTTTTCATCTTCCTGGGTTCATGACTATTTCTGACCCTTTTCCCCTAGGCAATTAGTTCTTCTTTAGCAGCTCATGGAAAGCAGAAATTAAAATGCAGCAGTCATGTCATGTACACAAACATTTTTTTTCCCTGTGGCTAGGTATGTAAGATTTGAGATGGTAAATAGATTGTTATTGCCTTCTATCACTGAGGTGCTGGGTAAATCTACTTATGATGCCCATAAAAACTGTATTTACAAAACCCTCAGTGTACTTGTTTGTTTAATGTACTCTCTGCTATCTGTGTATCAGTAGTGATTACTGCCCACACAAAAGAAATCTACTACATATAGCACCAAGATAGTTTATGAAAATTTAATCAGAAAGTACTCATAATTAATTAAATGGATGTGAAATCCAGCAGCATACAGTAATCATAGAGATCTTGTATTTCTACCCAGCAGAGATAGCAGTGATTGGCTAAGTAGCATAACACAGGAAATGTTTATGAGATACAGAATTACTACTAGCGTTGAAGAATTATCTAACCTACAGACAGCTTCAGTAAAATAAGTTTTAAGATATAGGTGTCATTTCAGCATTTTCTATGCAGAAGTGCATATGTGTGGTTAGGAGTGAGTTGTGGGATCAAGTACTACATGTTTGCACAAAGATCTTCAGATGAGAGGCGGCAACACAGTTTATCTCTCTGTTTCTGAGGTATTTTCCGTCTCTGTGGTAGGTTTTTGATAAGTATTCTCTGTGGCCTACACTAATGTATACAATATTTTTAAAAAAATAAAAATCTTTCAAGCAGCTATTCATAGTAATGCTGCAAAAATAATTGTTATGGAAGCGTGGTATTTGTTGAACAGTTCCTCCTTGAAGACTATGAAGGGTGAAGATGAAATATTACAGAGGAAAACCAAAGAGATGTGGAAATTGCAAAAGCTAATAAATAGTACATCAGTGGCAGTCCACTTCTAGTTGACCTTTTGATGGACATGTCTCGTCTGTGTAATCAGTGCATCGTCAACACTTCAAACCTCTTGTGCTTTGTCTTACCTCATGACTTATTTTCCGTGACACAAATAATTAATAGTAGGTTAAAAGAGCTTGTAAAAAAGAGAAGAAAGGACAAAGCAACTGATTTAAAAGCAAGCTCTGCTTTGGAAGCAATTCCTTAGAAGCTTTGATTAAAACATAGGCTCTGAGAATAGTTAGAACATTCTCTTATCATTATGTGTGAAAACAGAAGAAATTCAGTGCAATCATAGGGGTTAAACCAACTTATTGATGGGCTTTTCTGACTTCCTCTGGAACTGAATTTAAATTGCCTTAGAAAGTGACTCCAAAGTTGTGTGAGTTTCTTTGTTTCTTGGGGTTTTTTTTCCTGTTTCAATCCCTATTAATCGAAAGGCAACATTTCAGATTCAGAGTTGGGTAACCAAAGCACTGGTATAAGCAAGAGTGGGGAAAGGTTAGAAAGAGCTGTGAAAGTATTTGAAATGAGGAAATTAGCTAAAAGTCCTTATGGTAAAGATCATAGGTAATAAATTTTTAAATAATGCTTTAAAAAACTTTCAATCGTGATTAGGCAGCTTAACCATATTCCTCGCACTGGTTCAAACATATTTTGTGGCTGTAGTTAAAGAGAATGACATTTAGAGATTTTTTTCTTTTGATAATGGCATTTTTTTAGGTGTTATGAATCCCTGGTTTTTTTTTTTTCCAGTGCTTTTTTAAAAATAATATAAATAGTAAGAAGCTGAGAAAACAAGCATTTTGAAATTTGTTTTCCTTGTCATACTTTGTCTGAGAACTACCATCAAACTTTAATATTCCTGTAAAATATTAAAAGAAAAAAAGTTGAAAAGGTCTGCCTGCATCTAAATATTGTTTTCTTTATATTAAAGTATTTCAGGTTATATTTGATTTGCACCAAACTTAAATAAAGTAGGCATCCAATTTTGGAGGCGTGAATCTGCTGCATTAAAATATCTACTCTCATTATAGTTTGAATCTTGAGTTTCATTGCCTGCATTTATTTTCTTTTCAGACCACATATACTGTTTCACTTCTCACATTTTAAAGAGAAGTACAGTGTGCTGAATAAATCTTCTCAAGTGTCTTTTAGGTATTCAAAGACAAAATTCCTTGGATTTCTGGAGTCACGGGGAAGGTTTAGAAACAGGTCAGACATTGCAAGATGTACAACTTTCCTTTGCATCATTCCTCAGACCTTGTCACCCCATGTGCCATTTTAGACAACTTACAGACAGCTAAAAAGAGACTAGATTGCATTTTGAGGCTTACTTTCTCTTTATTTTTACTTTTCATTTTTATATTTTGTTTCAATGTCTGTAAGAACAGACTTTGAATGATCACTAAGTTGTTCTCTGCATACACAAGTAAACACAATTTCCCTTGAAGAAAGACTTTTCAGCAAAGCCTCAAAATTCAGTAATGCAGCAATGGAGTGCTTGTGCTGTCTGGCTTTGTGTTTGATTCTCTAACCTAGTGATTTCTTACATGTATTATTTAGTGAGGATACATGCTCACAAATTGAATCTGCAATTAGAGAGCCACGTTGTGAATTATTCCTGAGGTTATATTCCACCTGCTGATGTAAATTCCTCTCCTTCACACTGAGATGTAGGGATGAGATGTCCCTGTGATTTTGTACTAGAACAGTGCAACTGCCCCATCCCAAGGCCACATTTATGGAGTTTTGAGCAACCTGGTCCAGTGGAAGGTGTCCATGCCAGGAAGGCTGGAACTAAATTGTCTGTAAGGTCTTTTCCAACTCAACCATTCGGTGAATCTGTGAATATGGAGCTCTTCTACATAACAAAAGCACACTCATGTTATTGTACACTTTTACTTAACGACTGGTTTATACCATTAGCCCAAGTAAAAGGAAAGGAAATCACCCCTTAAAATACGTGTTTAAAGAGTCAGAGGAAATTATTTTTAAAAAGAATTTTGATACTTCTGTTCTTCCATTATGTAAAAATTCCAAGTTTGTCATTTGACTAATCTTTGACTGACTTTAACAGGAAAAGAGAAAGAGGACACAAATATGGTTTAGCAGTAAGAACAGAGCTTCTGAAATGCCTTCTCTTTTCTTCACCATTGACCACAGAAATACCAAAGTGTTGACAAAATATTAGAAGGAATTTCTTTATCAAGAGCAAATTCTGTTGAGGTTGACTTCTTTTTCAAGCCTGCTGCACAAAATTGCCAAAAGGGCAAAGAAGTATCTGTGAAATCATTGTTTATGATTTGCACATCACATTATTAACTTCTCTGGATATTTTATTGGAAATTGAAGATGTCTGAGGACTTTGTTATTGTATCACCAAGTCTCTATATGTAAGTTTGGGGTTTTTTTAATATATTAAATGCTATACTAAGTGAAGATCATGTCATGATATGACCTCACATTTCAATCCTTTTTTTAGCATTTTATTGGATCTTCTTCTAGGGGTTAACATATTGTAAGAAAAAAAAGTTTTGGAGGACTCATGATGTATTTGAATCTATCTGTCTGTCTGCTAATATATTGCTCAGAGATTGCTGTGGTGGGATGTTTTGAAGACTGACAAGACAGGACAGTTTAAACTATAGAACTCAACTTTAATACATTTATTTATTAAAGGCATTCTTCTTGCTAAGGCTTAATCCTTATATGTCATCATTACTGCTTATACAAAGTTATTAGCATTTCATAACCATTTTCTGCATTAACTGTGAGTCTACTGGCAATGATGCTACAAAGTCAGCACTGATGGCTCCTGTCCTTACTTCTTCCTACCCACCAAGGTCAGGGTAATCTGCCTTGAGAGCTCTTCAATGAGACAAGTCAAGCAAAATGGGTTTGTCTTCCAATTTTCTGCATTGATGTCTGATGATTCTATCCTGTTGCCCTGTTTCCACCCCCAAAGGAGGGATTTCTTCCGCTCCCCACACTGCTTATTTTGTTCTTGAGCTACAAAGATGATGAGGGGACTGGAGCATCTCATAAGGAGCTGGGTTGGTTTCAGCCTTGAAAAGACATGGCTGAGAGGGGACCTCACTCCTGTCCGTCAGTGCCTGCAGGGAAGGGTCAGAGGATGGATCAAGCTCTGCTCAGTGGTGCCCAGAAATGGGACAACAGGCAGTAATGGATGCCCAGCAAGTTCAGTGTGAACATGAGGAAGAACTTCTTGACTGTGCAGTCACTGAGCGCTGGAACAGATTCCCCAGAGAGGCTGTGCAGTCTCCCTCACTGGAGATACTCCAGAACTATGTGGATGCTCCCCCAGGTTGTGTGCTCTGGGATGAACCTGCTTAAGCAGTTTTCAGCCTGACCCATTCTATGCTTCTGTTTTCTTCCATCTTGCCAAACATCCTTGCAGTGCTTTTTAGCAGGATGTCCTGCCTATTTTCACCCTTTTCTCCTGTGTGGCAACTTTATTGCATAGTTGTCTTGGAGGTGCAGTTATCCCCCTCCCTCGTGTACTTCTCACATTGCTCATACACTAATGTACAGCTTAGTGTGGCTGTGCCATCCCAACACTGTAAAATGCTCAATATTTCTGCTGGCTGCACCACTTTAGCATGCTTGCTTTCAAGTTCAAGGCAAGTCGATATATTAATTCTGACCCAAATAGTACATTCATAATTGATATGCATCATTGACCTTTGCATTGGCTACAATGACAAAGTCTGCCAATATTTATAGATTAAACCCATTGTTTGCATTTAGATTGTCAATGTAAACTAACTTCTTGGCCAGGAGATGGTTCAGTTTGGAAAAGTTTATGGAGGCCTCCTACGTCGATATCCATGATGAGATATGAATTAGAATTAACTGTTTACTTTGGCAGCTGCTTGTCTTTTTTTCCCCCTGATTGATGTGCTAGTTCTTGTTATTTTTTGTTTGGGTAAATATTTCTCTTAAGAACAGCTGTTTCCTTTTCCTTTTCCTTCTGCCTTGGTGATGTAACTTGCATTTGCCTCTTCAGTCTTTTGTTAGGACACTGTCTTACTTTTCTTACAAATTCTAGCATTTCTTTGACTCTGTGCATGAACCCTAAGGTATTTCCAAGAGGAAGTTCAGAATATTTTACTAAATTCATTCTTCCATCATTGATTTTCTAAACCTTCTGGCTGACTAGTCTTCCATTTCCCTACTCAGCAGCTTCTCTTGCAGAAAATTTCTCAAGGGAAGGATTTTATAACCTTTTAAACCTTCCACACAAAATTCCTCACATGAAAATTTTAAAGGCCCTCCTACTACAGCCCCTTATTTTTCAAAGTCCTTCAATTAGAAAATGGAAAAGCAAATAACACAAATAAAATAAAGAGTACACTTTTTAAAAGATAGTCAAGATTACATTTTTTTTAATATTGTCGTAACCATTGGAGAATTCATGAAGGGCCTTCCAGTTCCTTAGAAACAATCCAGTCTGTGCTCCAAGTACGAAATCGTTAATGGAATGCAATGGCTTCTCCTAATACCTTATTGTTAATAAAAGGCAAGGAATTAAAAAAACAAAAGCGCATTTTCTGAATGCTAAAAATAAAAGTAGCTTTTAATATAAACATGATATTCTTTGTAACATAAATAACTAAAATGCTTTGAAAAAATTTTATGCACATATGGAAAAATCTCTTTTGGAGGCATAAAATGGTCAGTAAACAGGCATAGACAATGCTGGTGATAATGAAAATAGATTTTAAAGTGCAGTTCATTGAGACTAATTGCTTACAGAATGGCCAGTATGTAATCAATATTTCGATTTACAGGCTAGAAAAACTATAAAAAATATTCAAATTTGATTAAGAACTTCACAGAATGTCAGACTCATGACATGCTTTATTAGGCCTCTGGACAAGGGTGACTCATGAATGAGCTTTATCCCTTACTAGCCAGCACAAATCCTGGGGTAAAGCAGCAAGATTTCCAGCAAGCCAGAGGGGTGATCCTGCCCCTCTACTCACTACCCCATGAGGCACATCTGGAGTGCTGTGTCCAGCTCTGGGCTCCTCAGGGCAAGAGAGACAGGGAGCTCCTGGAGCAGCTCCAGTGGAGGTTACAGAGATGAGGAAGGGATGGAGCATCTCTCTTATGGGAAAGGCTGAGGGAG
>WBNP01004404.1:76037-89773 GCA_013401095.1 Passerina amoena | reverse complement strand
TTTTTTCCACCTGTTTGTTGTGATTGTTTCCTCCTGTTTGGCTGCCCTTTCACCTCCAGTTGCCACTATACCAAGATACCAATATACTACAGAAATTTCCATTAATTCCTTTTCAGTTGAAACCTGTAGAGAAGGAAATGGTCAAATCTTTGTTAAAATAGTAAGATGGTGGAATATTTAGCTGGACCACATTGCTTAGGACTGTATGAAATCAGGTGTTGGGCATTTCTAAGAATGGAGACTCCACAACTTCTGTGGGCAGAACTTGTTCCTGTGTTTGACCACTTTCTCAAGGAGAAAATCTTCCTTATTTTTAAATGATACTTCCAGTTTTTCAATTTTGAGCTCATTGTTTCTTGTCCTGCCACCAGTAAGAAAAGTCTGGCTCCCTTTTCTTTACTTACAGTATCAGGTATTTATAGACATGGATATGATTTCAGAAAATCTTTTCTGGTCAATGCTGAAGAGTTCCAGCTCTTCCAGCCTCTCTTCATGAGATGGATAGTCCAAGCCTATGACCTGCTTAGAGCCCCTTCCCTGATTTTCTGCAGTGCACATTCCTTTCCTTTACTGGAGAGCCCAGCACTGGACCCAGCATCCAGATGTGTTTCTCCAGGGCTAAGGAGAGGTAAAAGATCACCTCACTTCACCTGCTGATGGAGTTACACTTAATTTTGATTTCCTGGGATCAACCATTCTGGAGCTTAGACAAAGTGATCTTTGAAAATCAAAGAGATATTAATTATCTTTTTTTTTTTTTTTTTTTTTTTTTTTTTTTTGCCCAGGGCCTTATCCCATACATTTTTTCCAAGCAGCTCCCAAACAGACCTGCTTTCCTGAAGTCCAGAACTGAAATACTCTTATTTGCCTCACTGACTCCTATTCAGACATCAACGCTGCAGCCAAAGCTGCTCCCAAACTCCACATCTTTAGCCAGGTCTTCTTTGTTGATACAATTTTGCTTGTCTCACTTGGAATACCAGGACTGGCAATAGAAATTATTCTTTTGTTATAGTGAAGATCTTTTATGCTAGACATATCTTTCAGCATTGAAATGCTTCTAGCAATTTGACTTTATATGAAGATATATAGTCTAATAAATACAATGCAAAAAAAGGTTAACCTGTTTGTATTTAGATTATTTTTCCATGAATTTTTGATGCAGATAATGTTTAGTCAGCCACTCCCCATGTGCATGTGTGTGTGCAACATGTGATACTATGGCATAATAGATTTTCTGGAATGAGTTTATGATTTCTTCATTAATCATATGACAAGGTGTGTTGGTTTTGGCTGGGGTAGAGTTAATTTCCTTCCCAGTGGCTGGCCGGGGCTGTGCTTTGGATTTGTGCTGAGCACACGGTTGACAGAGCAGTTTTTGTTGTTGCTGAGCAGATTAATTTTTAGTTTACTTTCACCCATGGCTTTTACTTTTCTTGTTAAACTGCTTTTGTCTCGATCCATGAGCTTTCTAGCTTTTTTAACCTCCTGGTTTTATCCCAAATCACTCTGATGGGGGAGTGGGATGTGTGGTGCTTGGCTGTTGGCTGGGTTGAACCATGACAGAAGGCTAAAAATGAGAAGTGTCAGGTTCTCCTAAATGAATGCTACGAGTCTCAAGGATGAATTACCTGTGACAGGATGATTGAGGAATAGTCAGAGAATGGCTGAATAAGAATAGCTCCTGGAAAATCAGCCCATCAGTTTGATGACTGAGGTTTAATTAGGAATCATGAGTGTTTTCTCTAGAACTTTGTTTGAACTATTTATAACTTGTATGATTTTATTCAACTAGGCGAGAATTAGTAAAAATTCTTATTTATCTCTAGGTTAATTATGGTTTCATTAGAGATGAATTGTAACTATTGGAATGGTAAGTATTATCAAATCTAGGCTGTCCTCTGATATAAAGTATGAAAAAGACTTGAATTTGAATATTATAGTATTTCAGTAGTTATGGTGGAACCTCATTTCTTAAGCAGGGAAATTCTGCTATTGGGGAGGTTTTTTGAATTCCCATTGTGTAGGCTAAAACCAGATTTTAAGATGCTCCCAAAATAATACTGGAATCCTGATAAGTGTGAGAGCCAGACACTCTAAAACAGCAAGGGCTAGAAACTCTAGAACACTGTGAACATTTGGAGATCTAGGTGTCCTTGAGCTCCACATCCAAGCTTTTTGATTTAAAACATTTGTGAGCAAAGCAAAGCTACATCAGCTCCAGCTTGCAGCACTAACACTGTGGGATGAAAGAAATGCTAAGATTATAGACAGACGTTATTTCTCACCATTCAGACTTAAATTAATCAATACTTTTTTCTTAAATTGCATTTTCACTATAAGAGAGAGACTGGAAAATTTCATCAGCTGCATTAATACTAAGTGGTCCCAAATTTCAGAATGAAATAATTACGTTAGACTAATGCGTGATTGAAAACGGTTTCAGTTATATTGATTTACACTGTAGATCTGAGAATGGAATTTGCAAGCTTGGCAGGTTTGTAAAATAGAACCTTTCAATAAATCTAAAAATATTAGTTATACTGTAAAGTTCAGCATTTAACTATTCCATATGGCATTTAGCTATTAAAGAAACAGAAGCACTGGCAGTTTAAAAATGATCTGATTTTATCAAGATATATTTCTCGAAATGAAAGGATTTATTTCTAGTATAAAATTAGAAACAGTAAAACGATTTACTTTAAATCTGAATGTAGCAAGTTTATAGAATGTGAAAAGAAAAATTAGATCATGAATGCTGGAATATGTGTGCCTGCATGAGTAGGTTGGATGTGGGCATAGTAGTGTGTAAGCACATCTGGATTGCACTTTCCATTATCAATCATTATTATCTCATGTAAGAGAATGCTTTTGACATAAAAATCTTGGCCCAGAGGGGTGTTTTTTCCTTCATCTTCTCTAATCCTCTTCCTTTCTTATAGCATGGTATGAAAAGGCATATGGTCTGGAGTTTCAGGGTTTTTGGTAGTTGTGTTTTTGCTTTTATTTTACATTAAATTTTACTGTGGATCTCAGGGTACAATTGCTCCACTTCTGTTTCATTATTTGTCTATCCATGCTCTGAGTAGCATAAATCTAAGATCAAGATTTTCCAGTACTGACATTCCTTCCAGATGTTTAGCAAGATAATGAATCTGCATTTAATTTAATTTAATTGACGCCTGTTGCATTATAAATTTATTATGCTCACCCATAAAAGGAATGGTGTTATTTAGTTCTTGTTCTCATAAATGCTATTTATTCTTTAGCTTTACATTTAACCATAGCTTCACATGTGACATCCTTTGTGCAGTCTTTGAAAGGGAGATTTGCTTATGGAAAGACTTCTCATGATAATGCCACAGGGCCTGGCCTGGTGGTTTCAGATTCAGCAGAGAGTTCTAAGACTGAAATTCAGAGAACAGAGAAGTAAATGTATGAATTGTAAACAAACTGCATAGCTATTCAAAGCCACTGGTAGGGTTTTAAGTACAAAAAAAACCAGTGTTTCTTTGTTCAAAATATGAAACTCCAAATAAGATATCACACAATTTTTAAAGGAGAATAGTCAAATCTGCTTTTTCTATTAATCTCTACTGTCTTATAGATAAGGAAAAATCAGATTCTCTGCATATGAATAGAGATTTTAAGAGCTTGGTATCATTCTGTCCAAGAGGTATGAACAGGAGATAAATATGATCCATTAGATGTGATTATTTTACACACAGACTAATACTGAACAACTTCACAATTTAGTCTTAATGTGAAAAAAATTCCCATCTGGTAATGTAAGAATAGTATCCATTGTGCTAGCAAGCAGGACTTTACGTTTTAGAATAGTAAATGTTCAGACCTCGGAATAGAGCAGAACAGAAAAAACAGATGGCTTGAATTTTTCTGACAAAGTGAGACTTGAGTGGAGAGCTCCAAGATACCTGTGACCATATAAGCCTAATCCTGTGCATCTTTTATAATAGCAAAAAATCCTTACATGCATTTATTTCCCTACAGAGGCAACCTAAATACGAGTCCTCTGTCAAACAATTGGCAGAATAGCAGTCTTCAGTGCATGGTCTTTTTCATCCAAACAAGAAACTTTGAGTTCTAAAAATACCCTTGTAACCCTGTCAGCTCTGCTTAACCTCCATTAGAGACTTCAATTTGGCTGTCTGCCTTCTCTGAAGTCTAAAAGCTGTTGCTTGGCTGTCATAAACTGAGATGGCTGATGGTCATGGCTATAGCAGTGGATAAAGGCTGGAGCTGAGAGGTGAGGGGAATTAGAAAAAACATGTCAGTGCTCTTTGTGTGCTGTTCTCTACAGTGAAGATGGAGTCTGAGCTTTTCCATATGTTGCCAATCTGTCAATTTTCATCTGTGTGTCCTCGAAATGTTTAAGAAAGGATGATTAAAAAAAAATCCATTGCAGTTCTTCAAAACATCTGGTTATTACTGAAAATATACAGTTTTAATTCCCTTCTATTTTTTAGAATAGCATGTTCAAATTATCTAATGTTTTTGATGGAAAAGAATGACAAGAAAAGCAAATAGTAACTTACTGAAAAGTGCAACAGCAATAAAGAATTTAAGTAATTTTGGTGAATTCAGGCCAAAAGATTCTATTTACATGCATTTTCTTTGAAATTCAAATGTGAAAAACCACAGGAAATCAGGGGTATATTTTGGAACATATTTGGTACACCAGAGAAGAGAGAATAAAATCCTCTTTGAGGTAAATGATTGCTAAAATATTTACCAGAGAGAAAAGTATAAAGCTTTCAGGCAAATAAACACACCACTCCCCTCCGCCCCCCCAACTCCTCTTCCTCTTGATATCTTTTATTTTTTTAAAGGCATTATAATGTAAATTATATGGGTAAAGTAAATAACTCTCAACATTTTAAATTTGATTTGTAGTTTTAACATAAAGGTAAAAGGAATGAAAAACAAATTCTCAAATGCATGATTTTAGGATATTTTAGAAATTGCACTGAAAAACAATGTGAAAACACTTAACATTTTTCTTGGTGTACAAGAAGAAATTTCTTGTTTTATTTCCCCCTTTTGTATCAGCAATAGTGTGGCAGCAGGACCAGGGCAGTGATTGTCCCCCTGTGCTGGGCAATGGCGAGGTCACACCTCAATCCTGTGCTCAGTTTGGGGCCCCTCATCACAAGGAGGACATTGAAGGGCTGGAGTGTGTCCAGAGAAGGTCAACAGAGCTGGGGAAGGGTCTGGAACACAGTTCTGATGAGGAGCAGCTGAGGGGCTGGTGGGACTCACAGGAACCCTTATCTCTCTGTACAACTCCCTGAGAGAAGGGTGGAGCCATGTGGGGAGCAATTTCTTTTCCCAGGGAACAACTAGGTAGGACAAGGAAAGATTAGAGGAAAAAGGCCTCAAGATGCACCAGGGGAAGTTTAGATTGGGAATTAGGAATAATTTATTCAATCAAGTGGTTTTCAAGTACCGGAACAAGCTGCCCAGAAAAGAGGTTGTGTGGCATTCACATTCTCTGAAAAATCCCTTCACCAAGGATTTTTCTCCTGGAAAGCTGAGAAGCCTCAGAAAAAAAAAAAGAAAACAATAATTATCTCATTTGCTTCTCCTCTGCTTTGCTCCTCTGGAATGTGTTTGGAGATTGTTTACCAGCAAGTGGTTGTTTCATTGGTTTCTGCTGTGAGTTGTTTTGACTCAGTGGCCAACTGGGGCCAAGATGTGTCAGGACTCTGGAAAGAGTCACGAGTTTTCATTATTATCTTTTTAGCATTCAGTAAGTATCCTTTCTGTATTCTTTAGTATAGTTTAGTATAGTATTCTTCAATATAATATAGTATCATAAAATAATAAATTAGCCTTCTAAGAACACGGAGTCAGATTCACCATTCCTTCCTTTGTCTGGGCAATGCAAATACAGTAAAGGTGAGTCAATGTTCCAGGGGGTATTTCAAAGGAGTGTAGATGTGGCACTGAGGGACCACTGAGTTTAGTGGTGAGCTTGGAAGTGCTGGGTTAACAGGTCAACTCAATGATCTTAAAGGTCTTTTACAACCAAAACTATTCTATGATTTTTTAATTTTAACAGGAAATCTCTTTCACTCCTCACTACTCTGTCCTTGGGGGATTGAATGTCCTGTCTACATCTCTTCATCTGGGAGAGAAGAGGGATGTTAAACTTTTTTTATTTTCCAAGTGGAATGTCCATCTCTCTCTTTTTCAAAAGCAAATGAAGTGCAAAGTTCTACCCTGCCATGTAGCTCAGTCTTTTTTTCTATCTAAGCCAAGCACCCTGGTTTATTAATTTCCTGTCAATCCTGAAACAAGGAACCTGAGCCCATAATCATTCCTCTTGTGTATTTTCTCTTTTATGGTGCTCATGAGCTTTTCTTGCAGAGCCATAGAAAAATGTGGTGCTTTGAAAGTCTTTAAAGTGAATGTTGTTCTTTCTGGTATGTTCTTCGTATCTACACCATCACAACTTGAGACATATCACCATGTACAATCCTACAGCTCTAGCAGTACTTGTTCACCTTACTGAAGTGTTCAACAGGTGCACCCCAACTTTCCAGGCAGACTGTGGAACCAGAAACTTCAAGATAAATCAGGACAGTCAGTGGTCAGAAGACTTTCAAAGCAACTATTTCTCAGGGATTTCTTAGCTTTCAGATCTTTCTAATGCTGGAAAAAGAGACCGAGGAGGAAAGGATTTAAGCCAGTTTTGAGAGTATTCTAGTCTCATGTATCTATGAGGAAAAAAAGTGTTTGTATTCCAGTGTGGGATTAGAACAAATTTGGTACCTCAAAACTCCATTGTGCAGATATAGCTCTGATCCAGTCCCCTGAGGAGCAGATAGAACAAAAAAAATGCAATATCTGTCTTTGCTTTTAAAGCACATCTTACTTTGAAATAAATAAATGAATTCTCATGGCCATTTCAGGTTTAGGAGCCAGAAAGAGTTATAGTCTAAATAAAACCCAAGTTAACAGTTCAGCAGTAGCATCCATGCTTCCATTTCAGATGTGGCTGCTTTCTTTTGCTATTATTTACATTGTCTGCAGCTACTTTAAAACTGGATAGTTGATGAGAGTTGTATTAATCACCTTTACTTTTTTGAAGCTGTTCACTGGAGAATAGGAAATAAAAAATCTTCCAGGGTTATAGTGAGGGAAATATAACCTCTGTACTAAATGGCTATTCTGTTTTTGTTGTTCCCTCTTCTCCCAGCACATTAAAGTTGTGTTCTAAAAGCTCAGCAAAGCAAGTACTTATCTTCTAACAAAGAAACATTAAATGTATTGAAATAGGGAACAGTGGCAGTTTGTCCTTGACACAGCTTTATATAAGATCTTTTTTAAATTATAAGCAGGAAAAACAATGCTTTTATTGCACAGAATATACCATGGCATTCTATTTTGTCTCAAGAAAAAATTCTTTCCTTTTGTGAGACAGAACATATGACAGATTATGTATATCACTTTCAATAAATCACTAATCATTAATTGTTCAAGTTTTCCTATCATATCTTTGTTTAAATGTATCTTAAAATCAAAATAATGTACAGAAGCTATTCTTATGCTAACATATATTATTATTGCAATTAATTACTTGCTACTTCTTAATGGTGCTGAAAACTTCCTTTTACTGTAAGCTTGAAAGTTCTTTTGTGGAGCATTTTGTCTTTCTACATACCTGTGCTATTTTTATAAAAATGTTCATTCTGAGACTGCTTTTTTTGTCTTGGTGTGTCTCAAGAATTCCACTTATGAGATGTTGTATTAAGATACAGAATTCCAATTCCACATATGGCATTAATCCAAATTAAATAACGCAGCTGAGTGAGGCAGCTGGATAAATATAGTAATCTATATAATTGGAGATACTTTTAATAAAGATAATTTTTAAATGCAGCTATTGGAATTTGGAAATGGAATTAATGCACCTTAAGCATTGTAAATAGATGGAAAGATTCAGGAAGGTTATGCAAAGCTGGTCTTCATTGAAGAGTTTTTTCAAAGACATTTTTCTGCTACAAACGTTACCATAAACATTACAGTAAATATCCTCTTTTGACTTTGTATGACATTGTAGAAGTATAATTTTTGCATATAGTCACGTGTTAAGAAAAAAACAAACCAAAACCAGCCAATCAAGAAACCCCATCTTTAAGCTGTACTCATAAATGTCAGTTCATTAGATTAGATTGTTTTAATTTTTTTTCTTTGTGTTTACTCTCCACTCATGTTTGTTGTGCTGTGGCTCTGTGCAAACGAGGTGTGATGCTCATGCACAGAATCTCTGGTCATACTTTATTTAGGAACTAATTTTCAGATGGGGGAAATAAACTGAAACCACAACAAAATAGAAAATTCCAAAACAATTTTGGAATGAGAATTTTGGATTTGGATCTGGACAGTGAGAGGTTGTCATAGCAGACTGCTGTAATCTACTGACCCAGACCTCAAAATAATCTACTTTATTGGCTTGAGAGTCTAATTAAGATATTGACAAATATCATGTGTTTAAAGTGTCATTAAACATAAAATTTGATAGCACCCACATTATTAGTAATAAAGACAAATACATGTGTGAGAGGAGGAAGAGAGAGACACGTGTGCTGTCTGTGTGTGTGATATGTGCTGGCAGCTGTTCTAAGTGAAGAAAGCTTCAATTTAATTTTAACTGCTGTATGGGTTTGAAGACAGCTAAAGGCATAACTCAGAAGAATGGCAATAAGCAACATTATTATTATTATTATTATTGCTATTACTTTATCAATAATGATACTTCTTCAATACAGAAAAAGAACCAGAATGTGAGGTCTACATCTTGGTCAGGTTTCAGATCACAGATATTCCATCACAAATACTTTAATTAATTAAAATATGTTGATTTTCCTTTTCTTTCCTCCAAGTCATAGGAAAATGTTTTAAATATTTTGAAGACGATTTTTGAGAGTGTGTTTAGCTGCAAAGTGATTTAAGTCACCATCATGTGCAATCAGTGTGTAATCAATGGTTGTTTTCATTGTTTTTTTAGGAAAAATTCCATAAATTGATGCTATGATACCATTTTCTAATTCTTGTGACACTGAATGCACTGTGCATCTCTTTGCAGGTGATTTTTTACCAGTTGCAAAATTATGTTACCTGTCCCTGATCCCAATTATACACCCATTTCTTGAAAAATTTAATAGTATTGATCTCCTTATAGCACTGAATATAAAAATTTCATGGAATATAAGGAATTAAGAATGTCGAGTTAACATAAAATACAGAAAAGTTAATTTTAATAGACATAGTTTGGCTAAGAGAGTGACGGTGATCAATACCTTCCAGTAGAAATTCTCTTATTGCTGTTTGCAAATAATTAATTGATTAATTATTAACCATGGATCCGACACAGCTTAACATTTGGTGTAATTAAGGGACAGACTCAATGAACTCATGCTGGAATGCTCATTAAAAGTTAATTGAACAATTTAAGGATTTAGATTGTCCTAGAATCTTGTTATCAGAGGCTTTCTGTACTGGGCACTCGTGGCCTGCAGGGACATAGAGCAGATGAGAAGTATGGAATTTATAACCCAGGGAAAATTTTAACCTCAGGCATCAGGTTTAAGTCTGTTGCTCTTGTAAAGAGTAATACAGCTATTATTTGTTACAAAAAAGCCTAAAAAACCAAGAAAAAAACCCCAAAAACAAACAAACAAAAAAACCCCACAACAACAACAAAAAAGAAAAAAGAAGAAAACATATATTTTTCTGTTTCTGGCCCTTAGATCTGAGAGAATTTAGTGAGTGCCTATTCCACCTGTATTCCATAGTTATCACCAGTTACAGTGCAGCTCCTAAAACCACAAAGTGCATGGCATGACTCATCTGTGGGAAATTTCATTTGATATCTGAGATCAATGGTGTATTTAATACATCTAGAACCAGAGATAATATCATTTTAATTAAAAATGCTAGCAGAATAATTACTTTTTTAAGCATATGGCCACAGATAAGGAAATTGAGTGACACTTAAATTGGGTTTGTAAGAAAATGAATTTGCATTAAAAAGTAGCTATTAGCCATTTCAGTGCCAGTGTGGGAGATCAAGGTTACAGATCTTTGCTCTGTAGGTTGAGAAACCTGGTTTATGGGAGCTGATATATTTGGGCTTTAAGGAAAATGAGGTCTCGGTGATTTTTCTCATCTCAGTTTCAGTTTAATTAGTGTCATCACTCAGAGAAGCACTTGTTCCTTTTAGGAAATAGTGGACAAATGGCCCCTTCAAAAATCAGGGGAAAATATTATGGCTCTGTAATTAAAGCAAGTGGACAGTCAAGGCTTGGGGTGAAGGGACTATTTAGTTTGATTTCTGCAATTATTTTTTTTTTATTGTGAACTATTAATCCAGTTAAAGTTTCAGTATGGTAAGGTTTGAAGGGATATAAACTGAGGAAGAAAGCACAGAAAACTCTTACTGATGTTTCATTACAACCTTTTTGATTCAAGATATCTTTTTTCCAAGTAAGAGTTGGCATCTTAGTAGCCTTAAAAATTACTTTGGTTAAGTTTTGCTATATCAAAAAAAAATATTAAGTTTATTTTATTAATTTACTTCTCAGTTTATGTCTAATACTTCAGAGCAAGATTAAAAAGGTAAATTCTTATGAGGGCACCAGACAAAATATTGACGTTACTTTTCAAAATTAACAACTTTTATTATTTTTGACTTTCAGCAATTCCTTTTTAGTATTTAACCTGCCAAAAACAATAAGGGAGTGGGAGATGAAAATGCTTGCTTTCTACCCAAAATGCTTTTCTGGATAGATTTCCTTAGCAGGGGATTATTTAAAAGTCTGAATTATCCTGAATAGCACACTCTTTTCTGGCTTCACTTTAGTTCACATGTTCATGTAGTATATTGAGTTGTATCTTGTACTCTTTGGCAAGGAGAAATAGTGCTGTCATTGTTCATTCTCAAAAAAAAAAATCCCCAAAACAGCCCCAGACAAAACAACAGTGACAACAAGCAAACAAAATAATAACTGCAAACCACCCCCTAAAAAATAACACCCCTCTCAAAAAAGCCCTGAAACAGAAACAATTCCGTGACAAAGCCATCTTTTAAAAGGAAGGAAAATACCCAAGTTCTATGTACGGGTGAAGACTAATTTTGCAAAAGATGTTTTTTGGAACATTATCCAGACTCTGACCAGCTCATTTCATTGGACTTTATTGAAAAACATTTCCACTTGCAAGATTCTTCAAATCTTGCATGACAGCTGAACATCCTGGCTGGAAGACAAGATGTCAGGAGATAAATATGAATATTAAAATATTCCATCTTTTTTTTTCTTTTTTTTGGTGGAAATTGTATCAGTAGCATATTAAGCTCCAAGTTCTTTTGCTAGAAGGTTCTTCTCAGAGAACTGTGAATGCTATGCTCAAATTAAAACCAAAATAGTGCAGAACAAAGAGGATACCTCTCATTGCAGAAAGGAAGTAATTGAGTTGTGATGCTGGACAAAAGTATGCAATATTCTGTTTTAAAACTACATGTCTTGTGGCAATTGGACCTACCTAGAATGTTACCATAAATCTGTGTTACCCAAAAGATGCTCCTAAAATGCTGTTTGATTGGCTCAGGTTAAGAATGTGTCTGAGCAGAGGCAATAATTTTATTGGCAAGTTTAAATTCCTGCACCTGTTATGTTTCTCCTGACTACCACATAGAAAAACAAGAAAACATACTTTATGCTTGTAATTAATTGCATATTTCTTCTTAGAATTCTTAGAAACAAGTTATTCTGTGAATGAAATTATGGGTTTTTTTATGAATAAAATTAAGAAGAAAATTTTGAATAAAATGTTATGAATAAAATTTTTATTATTAAGTGTTTCCCTAAAGTAACTGGTGACAATTACCATAAATATTTTAAAGTTCCTGAAAAGTTTTTACCTAAATTTTTATCTTTCTAAGTCCTTACATTTTGCTCATATTTCCTTTGCATATTCCTCCATAGATATCCCTAAACATTTGTTTTTGTGGAGCTGGCTTTCTCTAATGGGTAATAACACTCCTGGTGCCATCCCAATGAGCTTCTGCATTTTCCTACTTCTTAATTTATTTACAAATTTACATTTTGTTTCCTAACAAACAGAAAGCTAATTATGTGGAGTGTTAGTCAATAAAACATGTGGTATGTTGCTAGTCCATGAGAGTTCTGCATTTCTTCTTGGCTATGTTTTTTCCTTGTCTCTACAAAGCTTCCTTCTATCCAGCTGACACCCAGCCTACATGGTGCCACAGTGTTATTCCATTACAGATGCAGAATTTACCATTGCCTTACTTCAGTGAATTTGTTTGGGTTCCTGTCAAAGCCTTGCTTCAGTCTGTCAGGGTCCCAAAATGTAACAGCCTTGCCCTTCTGCACCCTGATTTGGTGCTCTCACCTGGAGAATGTGCTCTGGGTATCTCCAGCAACTGACTGCAATTGGTAGGGGTTGTTTTTCCTGTTGTGTTTTTTTTTCCTGTTGATTCAAGTCTGTGAGGATGGCAGGTCAGATTAATTCATACAGTGTCTACACACCCTGTTCATATCAGTCCACTTGGATTAAAATGGTTCACTGTTCTCTGTGTGCCCATGCCAAATAATTCATCTCCTAGAAAATCATCAGACTGCTAAAGCGTACTTTGCGTCTTAAATTGGATGCTTTGTCTTTTTTAGTGCAAGAACTTGAAAATTCTTTTACCTAATTGGTATAGCTGTAATGAGTAACTACAGAAAAAAATCCCAAACATATAATGAGACTTCTCATTAGAGGATCTCCCTTAAAATGTTTCCCTTTGGGAAAGAGGGTTTCCTTTGCAAAACACACATGGGAGTTTACTCAGGTTACTGAAGTGATCAAATACTTCAGATCCTCCTCTTCCAAGCTCAGATTTTGTACTGATGGCAAAATATCTCAGCTGAGCACAAAAGTATTAAAACAAGTTTAAAATCATGGTCAATATGCATCACAGACCATGACATGAATGTTTGGAGCTGGTGCTGTAGTGCATGTCTGAAGCATCCTTCTGAATTGAAAACGACAAGATGAGCCCAGCATTGCAGTAAAAACAGGTTCAGTCACTTAGGATAGAAATGATGATAAGTCCAGCAGCTTACCAAAAAACATGCAATGAGCATTCTTTTTTTGCCTGGATAAAACAGCATTTGATGACAAGCAGAAGGTTTTAAATTTCCCTTTAGAAAAGATTTCACTTCTCTTTTGATTGGAGTATTCTCTCACATTTCACAGAGTACAAGCTCAGCACTCTTCTGCACCATCATGATGTATGATGGTTTTTTCTTAAATGGGAAAAGTAATAGATAATCTAAGCCCTAAGTGTTGGTTTTTTGTTAGCATGGCCCTCCTTTTACAAATTTTTATCAGAGATGGAAGAATGCAGTTGTAGCAGAAAACTCTATTCAAGCATCCCTTTGTTCTTAAAATGATGCTGACCATGCCAAAGTTGTGGGTTTGATCCCTGGGTGATCCGTTCGCTTAAGAGGTACCAGGTGATCCTTGTGGGTCCCTTCCAACCCAGAATATTCTGTGATTCTTACATTTGTCCATCCCCATGGTCACCTGTCACTGTCGTATTTTCTGAAAAATCCCTTCACCAGGACTTCTTCTCCTGGGAAGCTGAGAAGCCTCAGACAAAGATGAAAACAATAATTATCTGCTTGCTTCTCCTGTGTTTG